>JAPQRP010000003.1:9532840-9547784 GCA_037367295.1 Apogon hyalosoma
TTTATTTTGTCAAACAATAGAAATACATAATTTCTACATAAAAACCTGCTTTTGTTAACATACTCTTCCTGTAAAAAACTACAGCTATATTTGATTTAATCATTAACACAAAAATCTTTTCAAATAAACAACTTTATATTGTATTTTCACTGACAGTTTTTTATGTTGCAATTTTACAACTTTTTAGTGTTAATTCTGCGGTCATTTTTTACAGTGTAATGTAAACCACTGCATGGGCTTAAGGACTCCTATAAATCACTGACTGTGAACACAGTTCACTGTACCATATAAGAAACGCAGGTTAAAGCTCTGTCATTCAAAGAAGAACCCATATGTGAACATGATCTAGAAACGCCACCATTATCAGTGCTTAGATCAAAAGTCTGCATTTATTTGGTATGGTATGGTATGGTATGGTATGGTATGGTGTAGGGCTGCACAATATTGGAAAAAACTGACACTGTGATGTTTTTTAACCCTGTGATATGAAAAAATACTCAGGAGTATATAACAGCTGTGTGGTGCCGATGTAAATGGTCAAACAAATTAGTTGTTACCTTTTGTTGTGGCAAAGGTGGAAGGCACTATCAACATAGAACACATGTTTCAATATCATCCTTCTTGTAGCCGAAATAATTCCAGATAACCGATGTTGCTTTTCTGTTCAGCACCAAATCTTCATTTACAGTGATTTTTTTTTTTGTTGCTCATTTTTCAATATTGTTACCAGCGACTCACTCCAAACTGATTAAGAATGATTATGATTGGTGGATCGCTGCGTGCAGTGTATGTCAGGTACCCTTGAAATTAGATGAGAACAAGTTGAGTTCATTTGCCTCCTACATTGCAGGACCTGCGATGTGACTACTGCACACACATACATCACAATGACAATGCTCAAATGATATACTGTGCAGCTCTAGTACGGGGGTGCATTAATGCCTGTGGAATGGGCTCAACATCACAAAGGCACCATCAATGTTGAAAAGTATGTACAGGTTTTAGAGCAACACGTTCTCATCCAGACAAGGGAAGACCATGCATATTTCAATGAGACAATTCTAAACTGCACACTGCATCTATTATAATAATATGGCTTCGTATTAGAAAAGTCCTGGGACTGAACTGGCCTGTCTGCAAACCAATTCTTTCACTGACTTAAAACTTCTGGTAAGACATGAAACAAAAAATACAACAAAGAAGACCCAGCATTTACAGTCCTACATCAGACAAGAATGGGACGATATTTTTCTCCCAAAACTCCAGCAACTGGTGATTTCAATTCCCTGATGATTATGGACTGTTATTAAAAGAGGACAGGATGCTACACAGTAGTAAACAAGGCCTTGTTCCAACTTTTATGAAACTGAGGTTGTAATTAAAAGGCCTAGCTGTGAAATTCAAACTATGTTTATACAGCATTAAAAAGAGATCTGAAATTATATTTGATTTAAATAAGGACAACAGGGCTGGTCAACATGCTTCTAAGTGTGTGTATTTTTTCTACCTGTGTGTGTTCGTCTGTGTCTCTGCAGCTCATCACTCCTGGTGAACCTCTTGCCACAGAAGATCCAGTTACAGACGAAGGGCCTCTCGCCCGTGTGCCAGCGCAGGTGGGCCCTCAGGTGAGACGTTTTGCCGTACACTTTTCCACAGCCCTCCATGTGGCAGATGTGCTGCTTCTTCTTTGTGGGATCTCCACTGTTTCTACAACACAAACACACAAATAAAGTAGTTACAGGGTTCCTACATGTTTCTACAAGTTCAATTTAAGACTTTTTAAGACCTTTTTAAGACTACTTAAAACAGAATTTAATGCCCATTTCACAGCCATACTGGCAAAAATAAGTGACTCCTAGAATTCAGGAAAATATATTGATTTACTCCAACACCTTGGTTCCTACCGGTCTGAGTCATTTCTCACCAGGGGCTGCTATAATTGCGATAATTGGTTCCTAATTTCAGCATAAATTGTCGGGTCGGAACAGGTGGAACTGAGTAGACTAATGTTACTTTCTTTGCAGTTTGGACATATAACAGACACATTCAACCCGTTATCGGGCAAGTGATTATTTTTGGTCATTTCCGCATACATTTACAAGACAGTGACAGTAACTGTTACAGTGAGGACAGTGAGTCAACAATCTCAGGTCCAATGTGGTCTACAGGGTCTGTAAGGTCCACCTCTGCATGAACAGTGAGTGTACCTGCTTTGTTTGGTACCATGAAGTAATGGTACTAATGTAAGGAATGATATTCAAAAGGATAATGTGGATGTGGACAGGGGTCTGGAGCAGCACTTGCGTTGTAATGCTCTAAAAGTGATGTTCTTTTCACCTTACATATGTGTTTCTGGCAACATAACTTGAGACCTACCATATCAAATTTAAGACCTTTTAAAGACTTTTTAAGGTATTAAATGCAGATTTGGAAATTCAAGACTTTTAAGACTGAAGACCCCATGGGAACCCTGACTTATGAGCTGGAAAGCAAATATATGTTTAGTGAAGGATTTAAGTAGGCTCATCAGGGTCTAAACTCATCAGCACCGTATTGTTTTTAATACTATGTCACTAAAAAATACCACCTGAAAATAATTTTATTGATCAGTCATTTCAAAGCTACCTTTTAACTAATCTTCTCTGAACAAGCTGTTTGAAATGTGTTGTAATGAGTTAAACTTTGACAATTATTCTACTGTGTCTAAATATATTTGACAAATAATATAGTGAGACTATCTCTGTGTATATATCTGGGGTGCCAGTTCCTCATTTCAGTATGATGTGTTGGGTGGTGAGAGGTTGGATGTCTCACTTTGGGACACAAGCTGCACTGTGTTCTGTCCATCTGTCAAACCAGTTGTCTCACAATGACAAGACATTTCTGAATAATTGGGGATTGATTATATAAATGTACATATACAGTAGCACTAAAAATATAGCTGTAGATTTCCAAAGGACAAGCAGAACTTTTTTTTTAAATCCCTTGTTGTGGTACAGTGGCTGTGGAGCTTAGTGAGAACTGAAGGAGGAGTAGAAGAGTAAAATCTCTACTTTTTACATCCACCAGTCACATTTCTGATTAAGTATTTTTACAAGAAAACGTACAGATTTAAAAAAAAAAAAAAAAAAAAAAAAAAAGGGGATCAAGTTGAACTTTCAATTTGTCTGACAGATAACCTGTTTGGAAATATACTTGTGTAAATAACAGATTATCAGTCTGATTTCTTTGTTATAATCTTTTTTAAACAAATCAATCAAGAACCAGTCTCTCCGGTGCAGAAGTGTTTAATCCTCTACCTTCCTTCTCCATCCCTGCAGTTCGGACAGGAGCAGGCAACCCGACGGAGCCGCTTGCTTGGAGGTCCCTCTTGGTCTGAAGAGCTCTGAACGGAGCCCAGCTGGTCTGGACTCATTGATGAGCCTGATGCCACATTGCCCACGGTGACCGTCACAGGAGACGATTGAACTTTGACCCCATCCTGACCCTGTGGTTGACCTGGAATGTAATCAAAAATTAGACAAAACTGCAATGAAATATCTTGGGCACATCATCACTGGACAGCTAGTTTGTGATATCTAGTGGTGAAACTGCAGATATTTGAAATGTTTTGTCTGTTTTGTGCTTTTAAGTTACTCATCACTCAAACAAAGTCCATAATAATACTATGCTCTAGCACTGGATGTCACCTACTATAAAGACAATGAAATCTGTTCAGACCTACTGTATGTACATGCCAGCACAACATGGAAGACTCTGAACTGTAACCCCCTCCCTCTATAGATATAACCAACTCATTTTAAGGCAACAGCACATCAAACAGTTCCTATGTTTGCTTGATTATACACTAATGAAAACATAAGTATGAATTATATTCCATTTCTGCAGTTAGATTCTTCAAATTCCCCCTAAATCTTTCACTCTAAATATATAAACTACCTCCCTGAGCTAATGAGATATTCAGTTATATTAAATACAGTAAAATTGAACTGTAATTGTACATCTTTGCGTAGATTGACACACAACAGAGCTGTAATACCAGGGCTTTGTGTCTTCTAATTTCTGTTTCTCAACTATAATAACTCAAACCACATTTCTGACAAAGCTGAAAAATAGATCAGACATAAATTGCTGTTATTACACAGTCATTTCAGTGTCTCTTAGTGCAGTCTTACCCTGTAGACCAGTAATAGTAAGGGGCACACCCTGCACCTGAACCCCAGCAGTGCCCAGTCCTGCGATGCTGACCGTCTGCACCCCAGACCCCGGGTTAATCTGAGCAGCGCTCAGTGTAAGTGGCGCTCCGCTGAGGGACACCAGCCCTCCGCTCCCCACTGTTGTCCCACTGGCTACTGGAGCCAGTGTCAGCTGCTGTGGCACGGCAGTCCCCAGACCGCCCTGCAGGGACACCCCGCCAGGCAGCTGCAGGGTCTGCCAGGTGATCTGTCCAGAAGGCGACAGGGTTGGGGTACGAATAAGGACCTGGGCTGGGTTCTGGAATGCCTGGATGGGCTGCAAGGTTTGTCCTGGGGCCAGTTGAAGGGTCTGAATGTGCTGAGGTTGTTGCTGACCCTGGGCCTGACTCTGACCCTGCGCTTGGGGCTGCAGCTGGATCTGCTGCACCAGCTGATGCCCGACCTGGCCCACGATCACCTGCTGGATGGTACCTGCTGTTTCTGTCTGGTTCTGTAGCCCATTAGCTTGATTCTGGCTTTGAGAGTCCACCTCAGTGTTCTGTGCTTGGGTGTCAGCTGTTCCACCCTCTGATCCAGCAGAAACCACTTGTGCCCCCTCAGACATGCTTTCACCTTCGGGCACTGCCACTGTCGAACCAGTTGTGGTAGGAGCCGTTCCAGACACTGCTGTTGTCACCAGCTGGTTACCATTGGCAACAGAAAATGTGCCATCTGCCGATTGGATTAGCTGAACAGCCCCACCCCCTCCAACATTATTAATCACAGGTAAAGCAAGGGTCATGCCGCCAAGGTTTATGGGTACTGTAGTCATAACAGGAGTCTGGGAGCCCTGCAGAGTCTGCAGCTGAAGTGGGAAAGACTGGGCAGGGCGAATCTGCAGCGGGACTGTTTGATTGGCTGTACTTGTCAAGATGGTCTGCTGGTTAGCTGGCTGGAGGATGGTTGGGGTCTGTCCTGGACTTGGGGTCTGGATGAGTTGAACTTGTTCCGGTAAAGCCCCAATGGAGGTTGTCTGGGCTGGACTGATGTGGATCTGCTGTCCATCTGCAGTCTGCAAGTGTGGGATGACCTGATACTGGACCCCACCACCTGTATTGGGGAGGTTCTGAACCTGAATAATCTGGAACTGTTGCTGTTGCTGCTGCTGTTGTTGCTGCTGCTGCTGCTGCTGTTGACTGGCTACAACACTGTTGGTCCCGCTTACTGCCTTCACCTGAACAACAAAAGACAAAACAAAAGAGCAAAGACAGAGTTAAAGTCCAAACTCAGACAGACAACAGAGCATCTACTGAAATACAGCGCTCCTCCCACCGCCTTCACCTTGCGTCCACCAGGTGAGCTGTCATTGGCCAATGTGGTGGCCACCGTCACAGCTACAGGCTGATTGGTGTTCTCCTTGGCCATAGTCGGCGCCGCTGCGATGATCTGCCAGCCGTTCCCCGTGAACTGAGCAGGGACCAATTCTAGCTGCTGGGGCACCAGGGCCTGACCCCCAGCTGCGTCCACTACTATTTGACCCTGGAGCTGACCTGTCTGTAGCTGGATCTGACCAGCCTGGACCTGGATTTGCTGGGCCCCTGCCTGGGTCTGGGCCACCTCTGTTCCCCCCTGCCCTCCAATCTTACTGCAGGTGGCCGCTAGCAGAGCCAATGGAGAGGGCTGAGAGGAATCCTGGTAGAAACAGAATGAGAAGGAGGGAAGAGGACGGATTAGAGGGAGGGGCAGGAAAGGAGATGGTTTAAAAGGAGTGACAAGGAGAAGAGGGGAGGAGAAGCAAGACGAGGTTTAGAGGCAGACATAAACACACAGAGAGCCCATACACATATACAACATACAAACAAAACAGCCAAAAGGAAGGGATGGGTAGGTATTATTGTGCTCATGCATATACTCACACAATTTGAAATAAAGAAGAGAAAAGGAAAGATGGGTGGGGGAAAACATGGTTCAGAAAAACGAACACAAAAAGCAGAGAGAAAAAGAGAGAGCTGTCAGTGGAAGTGGGCGGTATTACAGGAAGCGAGTGGGTGGGCGTGTGAGAACCACATTTCTCTTTTCTCAGAACACTGGAAGAAAAATGCCGCCTTCTCTCTCTCCTCCTCCCTTTCAAAGGAACTAGGTCGCAGGCAAATTTTTAATGCTATACACCTCTCAATATTGCAAAGAAGCAGCTTAGGTTTTATATCAAACACTCTAATGTGGGAAATAACACAGCAGTAATGCCTGTCATACACATTTATCAACAAAAGATGCACTTATGAACAAATTCCTGGCTGAAAATAACCTCTAAAATGTACACAACCTAAAAAAAACAGCTTAAGATAGAAGTTTCATCAGTGTTGAGCCACATACCAATGTTGCAGGTCTTTAAAGTAAATCCATATGCAGAATTAAATTACTGTGACCCTAATTCAAACAGACAATTCAAAATTGCAGTGGCTGACAGTGTGACAGCCGTATAAGCCTATTCATGAGGCTCTGGGCTGGCTCTCAGCAGGGCTGCACAGAAGCAGGAAGTGGAATTCACCAGAGAAACGCCCCCAGAGGTGTCTGGCTGGTTGGCTGGGAGGGAGGGAGAGTACATTTTTGGCCTACAGGCAGGCAAAAGTAATGAACTACAATGAACTATTTCTTTTCATACCTGTGATCCAGAACTTTTCCCCTTTTTAGATGCTTTCCCTCCTTCAGTTCCAGATGATTCTTTCTTCGAGTCTGTGAGAAGAGAGTGAACATGTTACTGTCAGACAAGTAATAATGCAGTCACATGGATGTTTCTGAAAGGTGCAAAGTCCCAGGACCAGGCCGGATCACGCAGATAATGAGTGGTGTAAATGACATCTGATCATAATGCAGCACAACAAAGGTGATCAATGAAAGCAGAGGAGACACCAGTAACCTCATCATCAATATCAAAGGGGCTTGGAGCCTCCTATCTGTCAGACAGAAAGAGGGAGAGAGAGGGGTGGAGACGGAGAGGGGGGAGGGTACCTACCACTCATAACGCATTAATATACCGAGAGGGAGAGGGTGTAGTTCACGGTGGAAGGCCGGCCGGGTACAGAGGCGGAGGACGGCCTATATGTTCGGCGCTGGGCCGTGGCGGATTCTGCCCGTTTGACGAAACCACCCACCGGCCAGGAAGGGCGGTGCCAAGCGCAGGCACAATCAAGCAGCAGGCAGATAACGGAAATAACGGAGAACACAGTGACCGTCCCCGGCCCGTCGGCCCTCTCGCAGCCCCGTCGTACGTCTCTTTTACCGGATAGACAGTCCATAAACGAGCAAATTGGCGCTTGTCAGAGCGATATCCACAGAGAAGGTGGCAGTGTGTGACCGCGGAGGCCCACCCACTTCCATTTAAGCATCAGGACAACACCCTCTTCTCTGCTCCTGCCTGTCGCCGCCGTTTCTCCCGCCGCACGACGCGGGGGACGCCTCGTCGCCGTCCGTCAAGCACCGAAAACAAACCGTAACCAGTGTTTTTATTTCACGCGTATTCCCTTTTTTCGTGCACAATTGGTTTTTTTAAGGGGGGAGATACGGGTAGATAGCTGTGGCTTTTGTGGGCGGACGCGCTCCTCCCACATATTCAGATTGGACGATGGGGCTCGGCGTGCGAGGGTCGAGATGGGAGTTGTATTTTGGTGAGGCCTCGCCTTCTCGGAGCGGATTGGGCGGCCGGGACTACGACTCCCATGATGCCACGGTGCCTCGGTCGGTCGAAGCGGCTGTGTTTAGTAGTCATGTTGCTGTGAGAGCGAGGAGGGAAGGGCGGTGACTTCAGTGTTGTGGGGGGTTGGGCAAACGGGAAAGGGAGGCGTGTGTGTGTTTGTGTGAGAGTGTGTGTTTGTTTCCGACATCTCTGTGGTGTCAAAGGATCACAGTACAAAAAAAAGGAAGAAGAGAGAAAAAAAAAAAAAAACCAGACAGAGGCCGAAGCAGAGTGTGTGATTGTTTGTTAAGGAGGCTGTCTTTAACCAGGATATAACTGCACAATGTTCCCCTTGTGCTGGACATTTGTATTCACATAGTCTTAAATATTTTAAAGTCATCAGTTCCTGTTGCATTTGGGCCAATAACTATTCAATTATGTATTGGCTTTAGGCAAAGAAATGTTAGCATTCACTTCCTTCAAAATAAAGAAAAAAGATTGCATGAGTAGCTAGATAGGCTGGCTGCATACATACATACATACATACTTTAATCTTAGTTGAATGATTAATGATATTATCTGCATTAAGTGTGTAGTATTTGATGAGAAGTAGCTCATATAAAAGTAGCCATTCTCTTATGAATAAAACATTTTTTTAAAATAAAAAGACAGCAACAAGTACATAAATATTGTTAAAATGATAAGAAATAACAACAGAAGCTACTTGGACTTGCTGCCACTCAGAACCTGTGCATAACTAGACCATCCATTTTCAACTATAGGTTCTGACCCACACGTATGTGGCAGATGTTATTCTTTTGAATAGATTCATGGCACTAAATCAGTTTTGTTTGATAGATGATGTGATGTGATGTCAATATATTTTAAAATGTAGAAACAGATGAAGTTTTATTCATATAGCTCAATGTCAAAAATCACGTTATAGCCTCTAGAAGCTTTACAGTTCGTAAAATACATAGCACCCTCTGTACTTAGACCCTGATAACGGGCTCTAGTAAGGATCCCCTTTACTAAAAAAAAAAAAAACAATAATAATGATAATAATAATAACAATAATAATAAACAGAGCCAGGAAGAGGAGGGATTCCTTTTCCAAGATAGATGGTGCAAAAGGTGTTATGCATACAGAGCTTACACAAATAATATACATTACAAATATACTGTATTATGTACTGCAATGAACATGGAGAATGCAGCTGGAGTGATGAATATGCAAAATATTGGAAACTGTGATTTGGTTTGACTCTCAGACATCATAGACTGACAAAATTATTAACTAAATAAGTTATATCTTTTGTTACAAAAGCCTTTTTATCAACTAATTGTACTTGGCCATCAGACTTTCAGCTATGTCAGTGTTGCATATGTTAAATCAAGTCATATTTATTTATAATGGCTAAAATTACAAATCACAAATTTGCCTCAAAAGGTTTTAGAGTCTGTAAAGCCTGAAGCACACACCTTTGCTACAGTTACTTGGACAAAGAAGGAAAGGATACACAAGACAACTAGAGACAACTCAGACTCATGCAGTACCTGTTCACAGAGACAGGAAGAAGTAGCACTTATATGGACTGAAAAACACACAAAGGCAAATGTACAGCAGGTTTTATTGGAACAGTCATATGTATACACTATTGGTAAAGCATTACAGGAAAGAGAAGCACTGTCATTAATAAACATTATCGCTACAGAGTGTCCGTAAAGAAACAAAAGAAGAGAAATTGTCTGCCTGGAGACATCAAGGACAAACCTTCCAGCCCAGGGCATTGTGGGTAAAGGAGAGGCCTGGAGGAGGCAGAGACAGAGGGAGAAGATCCCATAACTCATAGAACATGTGCTTGAGACACAAAAACAGAACATTAGAACAATACCTTGGATTTGAAAGTTCATACATAAGTGTTTCACATTTCATCAGAAGGGCGCTCCTCAGCTACTTCTGTTAAAATTAGTGAATGCACTGATTATTTGCACATAGCATCTAGGGTAACTGAATAATGTGGCAAACAGATGAGTTTTCAATAGCCTAGATGTAAAAGATTCAACAGTCATACTGCATTAAAAAAATGTCTGACAGGGAAAGGCCCTTGTCTAACTCCTCTGAATAAATAGCCAACTGGTGATGTATTACCTCTTTCAGTCTTTCAGAGGTGAAACTAAATTCAGTCCTGGCAAAACAACACTATCTGATTTAACGTTACACCTGAATAGTACTAAGCTGGAGCCCCTATCTCTCTCATGTTTGTCCTCCTCTCCTGTGGTGAAAAAATGCTTTCCTGACTGAGGAGTGACTTTAGCCGAGAGGAGGCACAGCTTTGGTTCACCGAGCAGAAAACACCATTAGCGGGCAGCCAACTGAGGATATGCCCCTGGAACACAAGGGAAATATTTAGACATAAAGGCTGCACTTCTAATATGCACCCAGTCACATTTAAACTGTAGCCTGTTAAGATGACATGAGTTGTTTGGTATTGGATTTTGAGTGTTTTTTGGGTTGTTTTTTTTTTGTGATAACTTCAAAAAATGTTGTCAAGGCAAGGAGAGTAAAGACACAAATGATTTACATTAAAACTGATTAATACAAAAAAAAATACAATCAAGAAAACGAAAATCTAAAAAACTTGCCACCAGAGGCTTAAAGTGAAGTATTTAAACTGAATGACTGTTTGTTCTTTTGCTTTACAGTTTCTCTATGTCTTTTTGTTCCTGGTTGTACAGTAGCATAGCATGTTTTCACATCTAAACCGCTACACGCACCTGGGGTGGCCCAGAAACATACAAACACACACGCACTGCAATTACTGCGGAAGCCAAGTGCCTAGTTCCCGCCCCCTGGGCTTCTCGGCAGGGCGTTGCTAGGCAACGAGGTCTGGTCTGAAGAAGGGGGTGTTGTCTGTGTGTGAGAATGTATGGTTGTGGGGATGGAAGGGGGTGTGGTAGAGAGATGTCTATGTTTGTTACAGCGTTGTAATAAAGTAAGCTTATTTTCAGTATTTGCCGATTGAACAACGAATTGAGGGTTTACTCCCAAAAACACCGAGGTCAGGTGACGTCACAGTCAGCCGTCACTGATAAACAAAACCCTTCAGCATCCCTAAATAAGTAATATTAATTTTGTCTTGCAAAAGCGAAAAACTAAAAACAAAAACAAAAAAAAAAAAAGAAAGAAAAAAAAAGACTCCACGGCCAATCAGGTGAAACATGAAAATGGTTGTAATGGTTATAATCTTATTTTAATTCTCGCCACTAGATGACGCCATATACTAGACTGTCATTCAGGGGTACACTAAGCATTTCTTTATACCTGTATTTGAGTATATGATAATAGAATTACTGATGTACTCACATGTAAGCAGGGTTGAAGTTAGTTAAGTCTAGGCTGACTTACACTACTGTACTAACTGCTTCTGGTTTAGTAGAAGTGCAATAATATAGTACACATAGTGTAAAGTAACAAGTGCTTGAGTAAATACATCACCATCCAAAATCCCTCTACATTTTTCCAAAGACATGCATTCAGTTTAATTCAATGTTTAATATTGTATTATGGGATATTTTAAGTGTCTACAATAAAAGTGCATTAAAACTGACACATTGAAGACTGCAGCTCCTTTATCATGTATTTAGTTTGTTAAACTACATTATAAGGGTACGTGAATAAATTAATTATTTATTAAAATGTCTTTACTAATGATTAGGACAATGTGAAGTTGTCACATAAAGCACATCAGGAATTCATAAAACATTTTACATTAATTTATCCATTAAATCATACTGAGCCATATAATTTGTTGTGTTGTGTTACTTTTTTTTTTTTCACTAGTAACAAACCCTAATGGGCACTAAATGTACAGGGACGTATCTGAAAAAGACAAGCTGCAAATTGAGGCATAAGGATAGTACTATGTTTGCACCTTTTCAAACCCATCACCTTCTCTGTCAGACATTCTGCCTCCACTACAAGTGACAGAGTGAGTGATGTCCTCCTTACTTACACACACCTCTTGAATGTAAAGCACAAGTGTATATATGAATGCAAGTGTGTCTGCATCAACACGTGAGCATGTTCGTGTGTGTGTCAGTGCATATTTACGTCCAAATGCGTGTTTTTTTTTCTTTCTTTTTGCGTGATAACCTCAAGCTTTCGCACACACATCACATGGTATGTGTAGGTGTGCATTCGTCACATGCAGCCTTGGCGTCAGGGTGTCTCCTTTTCCTAAAGGTTGGGTTGTAAAGACAGAAAGATTTATGACTTAAACCATGAGTTAATGCTTTGGCAGATGTCTCTGTTGTTCATTCCGTGTGTGTGTGTGTGTGTGTGTGTGTGTGTGTGTGTGTGTGTGTGTGTGAGACAGACCTGGAGAACTTGTTGACAAGTGATAACAGACATGTTTGACAACTTTTGTAACCACACCACACTGTGATTACAGATAGATAGATTGATAGATATATGGATACATATAATGTATAGATGCATAGATAATATAATAGACAGATACATACACGCAAAGCTACACAGATACATACATACACAGATGGATCCTATAACTTGTCAGGATCTCTACATGTCATCAAACTGGATTTGCGTGAAACACCATAAAACTTGGCAGAGTCTGACTTTAATCACAGTTGAATGATTGATGCTTGTATCTGGATCAACTGAGAACCAACAGGGTGTGTCTCAGCTGACACTGTGCCAGATCAGTTTGTGGGCAGTGCATCTGTAGTGGTAAAGGAGGTTTCCATCTCATTTTGACCACTTTCTTACCCACCAGTGCCCTTGCTTTTGATTGGAAAAGTGTACATTTTGAACATACTGTGATTCCCAAAGAAGCAGCATCCTCATAATATGAATGTTTAATGCACAGTGAGCATTTGGGTTAAGGTTAGGTTAAGGCTCAAGGAAATGAATGTAAGTCTATGTAATGTCCTCTAACGTGATGGAAACAAGGATGTGTGTGTGTGTGTTTGTAAAATGACCAACATGCGTGTAAATGCCTACATGTCTGAGGGTGTGTTTAATGGGCGAGTCAACAGGATACAAATTTGACACCTTCTGTCAGCGCCTGACACATTTTTCAAATACAGTTAAATTGTCTGGAATAATAATCCTTTAATGCTTGAAAATAAGTGTTTTTATGTGTTTGCTGTTTCCCATTCGTTGTGTGTTTGTGTGTATGCGATTGGCCTGCCAGTCCAAACTCAGAAATGAAGCATTTCTAAAGGAATTCTTTCGCAATTACCCACAAACACCCAAGCACAGAATGGAATGTTAACATGGTTGTCATGGCAGCACAGAGAAATGTTCAACCGGTGAATGTATAGAAAAACATCACGAAGGCTGAGCATAAATTCTGACTTAATTATTAGATGAATCTTTTCAAGACCACCGTGGTGAACATGATGTCCTTTACGCCATCAGTTTATCTGCTTTCATTCTATTTAAGGTTACACTGTGTGACATCAGCCTTAGATACAGATACAAGCACTTATCTTTTCTACCTGTAACAGCAAATTGATATTGGAGGGTGAGATATCTGAACCTGTGACCTACATCTTTAATTTCTGACACTCAGACTCAAATTGATAAATGCAGAAAACAGCCCCACTGTGCAAATTACATCCCTAATTCCAGAAAAGGTGGGATGTGGTATTAAAAGTAAATAAAAACAGAATGGAATGATTTCCAAATCTCACAAACCCATATTTTATTACCCCACCCCTGAAAGGGGAGGGCAAGGGGTATTGCTTTTGGCTCAGCTTATTTGTTTATTTGTTTGTTAACACTCCAGCAGCAAAACTATTGGTTGAAATCATATCAAATTGGGTTTATAGATTGCCAGTGACCCAGAATAGATATGATTACATTTTGGGAAAAGTAGGTCAAATTAAACATTTTTTAATGAATTTATTAAATCATTTTTTTCCCATGTACTCATAATGAGCGAAATTTCAAATGGCTGTAGCAGCAAAACTATTGGGTGAATTCATACCAAAATGGGTTTATAGATTACCAGTGACCAAGAATAGATGCCATTACATTTTGGGGAAAGTAGGTCAAAGTTCAATTTTTTTAATGCATTTTTTCAATCTTTTTTTCCCTCCCATTTACTTATAATGGGCGGCATTTCATAAACATCAATTTTGTTTCAGTTTATTTCAAACTTGGCACAATAATGACAAATATCATAATGTAGTTTTATATTGTGATAAATATCCTATTGATTATTAATAGGGATGTTTATATCTCATATCAGCATGAACAGGACATCTTACATTTGTAGTCGTGATGTGTCCCATTATTTTTGTCCATATAGTTTAAAAACATCAATATTTCCTTAAAGCTAATGGGAGATTTTTCTTCCTAAGTGAGATGTGAAGAAAGTAGGTGGTTAGTTGTGGTAGAAAATTATTATTTACAGTCAGAGCATGAAAAATAGTTTAGAAGTTTAGGGTTAGAGCATTTAAAATCATAATCATGAAAAAAAAAATTTAAAAAAATCTGTGTTGAGAGAAATTAAGTTGCCTTTAACATACTTTTGTTAATGGCATGTGTGTTCACAGACAATGACTTCTGGGGGTGTCCCTGAACCCAGGTAGTGGTGGTATCCAAGTATCCAATACTGATTTTCTGCTGTGTCCTTTACACACAGAGATGTCATCACATTCTTTGAATCTTTTGATTCTGTTGTGCAGTTTAGATGATGAGTCTTTGCAAGTTTACATTGAGGAATGTTACACTGAAATTGTTTCATAATTTGTAAAAAAAAAAAAAAAAAAAAAAAAAAAAGAATTTTGTATTTTTTCACAGATTGGTGAATTTCTGCACATTTGTACTTCTGACAGACTCTGTAATAAGCTAATTTTTATACCCATTCATGTTCCTGTCTTGTTACCATTTCAGATTTTTATTTATTTATTTATATTTACACACGTGGTCAAAATTGTTGGTACCCCTCGTTAATGAAAGAAAACCCCACAATGGTCACAGAAACAACTTGAATCTGACAAAAGTAATAAATAAAAATTCCATGAAAATTAACCAATGAAAATCAGACATTGCTTTTGAATT
>JAPQRP010000003.1:9570617-9585801 GCA_037367295.1 Apogon hyalosoma
AATATCTCATCACACTTAAAATAAGACATAATCACCTAAAGAGTAACTTTTCAGTGAGATATAAGAACTTATTTTTACACCAGAAAACTTGAGTAAACGGTGTTCATATAAACAATAGGAGGAAACAATAGAACCATCAAAAATAATGAAGGCAGTTAAAATAATCCAACTGAATCGATTCTGCTGAAGTTGTGTTTTTCAGCAGTTATTGATCCTTTTTTATTGCAAATGTGGATTAAAAAAAGGTGGATGTTGTAAATAATTGAAAGCGTGCAGTTTTCATTGGTGAAAACCTGAACACGTTGCTGCCATAGTCGTCCATCAGCCCCGTGCTGACAGACGGCGGACGTGTCCTCTCCACACTGTAATTACAGGAAGCCAGAAGAGGAGCTGCTCCAGGCACATCCTGGCATCCTCCTCCTCACCTGGACCACTGTTTTCAATCTCCCATAAAACAAGTTCAGTTGGTTTTGTCAAAACACCGTGGCTCTCTGTGGCAGCAGAAGAACAGCTCAGATATAACAGCAGCTGCAAACGTACACACTGTAGTTACAAACGTGTGTAAAAAAGAAGAGCAAAAGTAAAAGTAATCTTTTGAAGGCTGTTTCTTATTTCTTTGCAGAACTCCACAGACTGAATGACTCAAACTTAAGAACGAAAACAACGTATTTCCTCTGTGCTTCATATTCCCTTTATGTTGGTTTCATGATGTTGCGTCACTATTTTAATTTTTTTCTTGTTTTGCATCTTTTATGTCAAGTTCATCTTGTTGAATAAGATCTAAAATTAGAATTATTTTATTTTATTTTCATTTGATGATTGATGCTATATATATATATATATATTTTTTACTTCTACAAACTGCAATTAAATCAAAATAAATAAATATTAATGCTAAATTATACAATCGGAGACCACAGGTGTGTTTTTGTTTTGTTACGTTTTTCATGTCACTTTTTTTTGCATTATTTTCATCTTGTTACATCTTTTACACTGTTTTTGTCTTATCTTGTCTTCTCGTATCTTTAGCAGTTTTGTCTTTTTTTCATCTGCTTATGTCTTTTATGGTATTTTTGTCTTAATTCATCTCTCATTGCATCTTTTGTGTGTTCTTTTTTATTTTTGTTTCATCTTTTCATGTCTTTTAAAGTGTTTTTGTCTTACTTTGTCTTCCCTCATCACTTCTTTAATTTTTATTGGTCTTGTCTCGTCTTCTTCGCCTCTTATACATCACTTTTGTCATATTTCAGTCGTTTTCATCTCATTTCTTCTTCTTGTTACACACCTTTCATTCTTTTTTTTTTTTTTAATCATTGTGCTACTCTTTTAAATAGTTATGTCTCATTTTTGTCTTTAACACTAGTTTTGTCTTGTGATCTTATTGTCTTTTACTTTGTCTTGATGTTGATAGGAAACAAAAAATGATGCAAAAAAATTCTAAAATTCCTCTCATACATATTAAAACTTGAATCATGAGCCTGTAAGTGTTAGAGAGTACAGATATTTGTACTTAAATGTAAAAAAGTGTCAGAAGAATAAATACTGAAGAGCACATACCTGAAAACTCTCAAGTACAGCAATGAAGTATTTGTTACTTTCCACCTCAGACGGATAAATAGAAAAATGGCTTTTTTACTATTACATTTAATTAAACAAAGCTTCTATACACAGAATATGTATATTTACACCAAGTACCTGTATCTTTTTTCCACAGATTTGCACACAGATCTTAACTCTACACAGATTAATTGTCCAACTCCGTGGTTGTAATGAATATTTTTTGTGTCATGTTTAGCAGCTCGGCTTTTGACTCTGTGATTCTCCCGCTAATTGTCTCAGCAGGGCAGCTCAACAAGATGGCTGCTCTGCCCTGTGGATCACTGTGACCATACTCTGCTCACAAAAGAGGAGATGAGGAAAACACCAAGGAGAAGTTAAATACTCCACCCATCCCTCTCCCCGAGAAGTGCCAGATCTTTATTTCACCCTTTTCTCTCTGCTTTTTCTGTTTCAGTGCCCACAAATCGATTGGAAAGCACACGACAATCTTTTTTTGTCGACGTCCGATGGTGCGTGATAATGTGGTCATTATCATCGCTGAGGGAACAGGTTGGGGCTCAGACAGGGTTTCATTGGGGGTCTTTAAACAACACACACACACACACACACACACACATAACACACACACACTTTCAGTGTGGGAAAAGAAAGCTTCTAAAGGAGGGACAGCTGTTTGGGTGGCTCATGAGGATGGCGATCAGGTTAAAGGATAGACGGCCTACTGTAAACTCCACCTGTGTGTTCAGCCAGGCCTCAGGCTGTGGAGGAAAACACAGGCTGGCGTGGGAGCCTGTGATTTTGTCAGGTCCACTGGGAGGTGTGCATTAGTGTGGGCAGACGCTCCCAAACAGATCCATAATGGAGAATAAATTTTGCAGTTTACCACCAGGAATTTACCCCTGAAAGTCCTGAGATCCCCCTGGAGTATTAATGCACAGATAAATGCTATACTCATGTACATCTATGACATGGGAGATACTTAAAAACATGGTTTAAATTATGGAAATACTGGTCCCAACATATAAAACACTTACTTCATCTTAATTCCAGACATTTGCCCCACTCATAATGTTTCAGCAGCTGAAAATCCTGTTCTGTTCCCAGTAAAAATAAGACCACATCGCTAAAAAATGTAAAAAATATATGCAGTGTAGAGTCTGATGAAGAACGCTGTGTGCATAGTGCTATCAATATTCATATTAAGTGCTTTCAATCACCATGGGTTTATGTGTCTGGTGGTTTGAGCAAATGAAGAGCTTGATTAACTTTTTTCCTGTATGTGTGTCCAGCTGACTGGTCATAGAGCAGGAGGGATGAGGAAAGGGCAGGGAAGCAGTTAATACCAAACAAATGAAGGAAATAGATTACATCCTGCTGTTTTATTAAATCTGAATTTCAAATGAAATGCTCCCCCTGCGCTGCAGATGCTCATATATTAAGAGGATGAGGATTGTTCTGAGCTATTTTAGGGTGTGTGTCCTCACAAAAGAACAGAAGGTTATCAGCTTATAAAAGTTGTTGCTCGTAGTGTATACAGTCCAGTGATCTGTTTTCAGGGGTTGTAAAGTTGAGGGAAAAGCACAGGAAGGGGTGGTTTCATGAAAGCCAGCATTTGTTTTGTGTTAAATGAGATGAAATTGCAGAGGCAGCGGCGGTTGTCCTCCTCTCCCTCCCCCAGGGCTGACTGGATACGCCCCAGGGACGAGATGGGATGGCCCGGGCCGGCCTCTCATTCATCAGCCTCAGACCTTCACAACATCAGTAAAAACAACATCAGTCTGGAAGTGACACCAAAACACGTCTGTCATTTCACTTCCACACGCATTTCATTAAATGTTCAAGATCCTAAAGTGTTTCCCTTTTTACTCTGGAGCTCATTTGACTGAAACAAATATCACGCTGACTTTAGGTTGGAATTTTTCAAACATTGCTGAAATTGCGCATATTTATGCATATTTTTAAATGACTACAAAGTAATTTCTTCTCTGGAACCCCTGGAGCTGCTTTGCATGGTTTATGCACCATTTCACAGAAATATCCACTTATGGGATGGAAAAACGTCTTAAAATGTATCTCATTTTCTAACAAAAAAATTAGACAACATTATTATCTAACACTTTGGACAACAGCTTACTGATTACACACACCAGTGATAATTTTACATATACTGCATTTGG
The DNA here is from genome assembly GCA_037367295.1 of Apogon hyalosoma. Taxonomy (NCBI): domain Eukaryota; kingdom Metazoa; phylum Chordata; class Actinopteri; order Kurtiformes; family Apogonidae; genus Apogon; species Apogon hyalosoma. Next base: position 9,574,355 of record JAPQRP010000003.1, read on the forward strand.
CCATTACTCTTAATTCAACCACATTTTTTTCAGCCTTGGTATAGCCTACGTACTGAATAATGTAATTTGTTTTCTATTTTTTCATCAGTCCCCTGAGAATAAAGGAATACAGAGGGAAACAAATGAGGACATTTCTCAGAGTTGAAAAAAGGCAGTGGGGATCATGTGTCTTTCTTAATAGATCTTCAGGAAATATGTCAAAGGAAGTTAAATGACATAAGACATTTTTGTTTAGACAGTGAAGACAGTGGCTACAGGGGAAGCACATTCATGATAAACATAAGATTTATGGTATACTTCCTTCTACTGCCACTCATATACTCATAAATATTCCATAGCCTTGTTATACTTTAATAATTCTACATTAATGTTTTCCTGCAAAATACAATACTTAATCTCTGCACATGAGAGGACATGGATTTCTGTACTGCTTAGTTAGAAAACAAACATTACCAAACTGTTACTGTTCAATTAACATACTATTTATTCTACCATAAGAAGAATAAATAATAATAGTATAATAATAAAAAGAACTCTTAAGTTTTGTGTAAGTTTAATGCTAAGTCTTGGAACATGAAAAAATGATGTTTGCAAAAGGAGTGACCCTATAATCGAATGTATTTTGCTTTTGCTGCGTTGTAAATAAAACAATATAAATTCTAACAAATATTTAGCAATAAAGCTGCAGCTGATGTGATGGCACTGTTAAAGTGGGTGAAAGGCGGTGGACATGTTTGGATTCTGACTCACATCAGCTCCAGGGCTGGTGACCAGCAGATCCAGTCGGTTACTTCCTCTGATTCATCAGCTGTTGTGATGATTCGGCTCGTGTGGATTTACTGTCCTACCTGTTGCAGATGCGGAGCGCGCGGCCCCTGAGACGTCACCTGATAATTTACGACAACCCCGAGCTCTGTTGTGTGGAGACAGCTCGAGCTGCTCTCTGATTGGCCGTCGGGCCCTCCGCGGCACTTCAAAGCCACTCACAAACTCCGACTAAAAGCGGCCGAAGAAGAACACACAGCACCAGACCCACGGAACAGCGAGCACACAGCACCAGACCCACGGAACAGACCCACGCACGCAGCTCAGCGGAAAACACCGCAGCGCAGATAATGGCTGCAACACTGCTTGGGGTAAGTTTCCTTTTGAAACAGGTCTGTTTGCTGATACTTGTGTTCTGGTGTCGTTTCACTGCTGTTTAAGGTCAGTTCATGTGAATGTGCTGCGCCCAGTGATTTTCAGGATGTTCATCTAATCTTTCTTTAATCATTAGCTTTCTATGGTGGATCTATTGTAAAACAAATTAATCTGTGTCACACCTAAAATATAGTCTAAAACCTAAACTTTAGACTGGGCCTGTGGATTTGATAAGCTGGGCTTTTTTATCCATAACCTGTGCGTATTTACGCACACCGTGTCTATCCATGATCTGGACTTGGAATGAGAGCCCTCATGTCTGTGTTCCCGCAGGAGGAGCCCCGGCTCGGCAGCACCCCTCTGGCCATGCTGGCCGCCACCTGCAGCAGAATCGGTGAGCCCAGCCCCTCCTGCTCCCCTGCACTTTCCGACGGAGCCCCCGGACTCATCAAAGGATTTCAGCCATGGAAGCTGAGCGGCCCGTGCGCTGGGGGCCTGGGGACCAGCCTGGCCTCTCTCGGGGTAACCTCTGGAACACCCAGGAGTACCGGGACAGGGCTGGTGGAGACCTCCAGCGCATTTTCGGTGACCACCACTAACACAGCCTTTGGAAATGACTTCTCAGTGTACCAGACCGCTTTACCGTCAGATAACAGTGTTCCCGACAGCGCGCACGCACAGCGGCCCGTGTTTCTTACCAAATTCCCCTCCTCGGTGGACGGAATAGGAGGGATTTACCAAAGGATGCACGCGCACCCCTATGAGCCGTGGTTCAAGCCTGTGGGAGAGGTCGGTAACGGGTCCTCTGCTTGGTGGGACATGGGCTCCGGCTGGGTGGACACACAGAACCCAGCCGGCCTGCCTCCTCCTCTGGGCGGCTACACCACCGACTACAGCTCGCTGCCCCACGGCCACTCCGCCTTCAGCGCGGGGCCCTCTCAGCACCTGCTCCCGGCCACACAGCACCTGTTCGACGGCTTCAGGTCACCTGCCCCGGCGCCCTTCTCAGACTCCAGCTCGTCCGGTTCCCCTCCCACTCCTGGGGTCTCTGTGCCCGCCTCTGCGCGCTCCTCCTCCAGGCGCTACACCGGCAGAGCCACGTGCGACTGTCCAAACTGTCAGGAGGCGGAGAGTTTGGGCCAAGGGGGCACGAGCCCTCGGCGGAGGGGCTTGCACAGCTGCCACATCCCGGGATGTGGTAAAGTTTATGGTAAGACCTCTCACCTGAAGGCCCACCTGCGGTGGCACACCGGGGAGAGGCCGTTTGTCTGCAACTGGCTGTTCTGTGGGAAGCGCTTCACGCGCTCCGACGAACTGCAGCGGCATTTGCGCACACACACCGGGGAGAAGCGCTTTGAATGCTCCGTTTGCCACAAACGGTTCATGCGCTCCGACCACCTGAGCAAACACGTGAGGACGCACAGCGCAGAGGACGGCGGGGAAGCGGGTCTGGGGAAAGGCGGCAGTGACACGGACAACAGTAGCCCCACACAGTCCCCCGGGCCGAGCGGGCGCGAGGCTGGCCAGAGCACCGGGGACAAGGGTGCGGTGGAATAATAATAGTAATAATAATAATAATAATAATAATAAAGTTAAACAGGGACTCAGAAAACTGTTGAGCATTTGATGACACCCTACCAGCCTGTGGACTGTTTTCACGGACACATGAAACTGAAATGGCACTTTATGATGAACACTGTGTCCTTACCTCATCTGTTACCCCCTTCTTTATAAATAAATTTTTACTTTATGAGCAAACTTGTGCAATTTGAAGACTTTGTAAATATGATCAATTTTGCTACAGTTCATTGAGGACTAAACTGCAGACTGTTTTATAGCTGAGTTATTTCTTAACATTTTGGACATCAACATTTTATTAAGTTTTAATGTCGTCAGTTCTGTTTTCGTGATTACTTTGTCTTTCTTTCTATTCATTCATTATTATTCACGTTTATTATACTAAGATTATCTGGTAATTTTACCTTTGTCTCAGGTGTATAATTGGCATCGGCGTTGATGATGCTAAGGAACTAAATAAATAAAACAGTATGGTAGCATACATAACATCTTAGGAAGACCTCACATAAGTCAAATTCAGGTTAAACCTAATACATTTCAGTGCTAGAGTTTCTGAATTTCTTCATTCAGGGTATTTTTGTCTTTACATGCTTGGTTCAGATGTTATTGTCAAAGGTGAGTTTTACTAAAGCTTTTACTACAGCCTCAGTTTTTGGCTGCGATTAACTGAGACCGGAAAATGTTTGGATGTTGGTTTAAGATTTTGATGTGATTGTAGATCTGTCGTTCTTTGGTTAGTGCGGAGGTAAATCCTGCAAGGCTGTCTACTGTAGCAGATGTTTACAATGAGTCCGCTTACATGACCACAAAACTATGATAACTGGGAGTAAACTTTTGTACGATTTCTTTTCTTTTCTTTTCTTTTCTTTTCTTTTCTTTTCTTTTCTTTTCTTTTCTTTTCTTTTGAAAAATAAATCAGATTAACAGGTATACGACATTGGGGAGAAATCTAAGTGTGATTTCTCATTATCAGACAACTTCCATTATTTGATCAAGCATATCTGATTATACTGTTTACATGATCACTTGAATATTCTGGTGACTCTAGAAATATTATAATTATAATAGTGTGCATGTAAAGGGACACTGTGACAGTGGTCAGTAGATCTGTTGGTGTGTATCTCCACCTAGTGTTCACTTTATAAAGTCAACCTGTGGCAGATATGGTATCACTTAGTTCCTAAAGTTAAGAAACGTGGTGGATTGTTTCACTACACTCAGATACTTTATCATTTTACACTGGAATATAAATGAAGGCAGTTTTACAACAGAAAAACTGCAGAACTCAAGAAATTACAAAAAAATCTTGCATGTTTTTATTGTGATGGAAACATTTTTGCTACACAATGAGTCACATTAGTTGAGAGTAAAACTACACAGAAAAGTGCTGTTGTTATTCCGAGCTTGGTGCCTGATCAAATGAGATGATTATTACCTTATTGCTGAATTATTATCATGGTTAGAAATGCAAACTGTCAGAAACATTAACAGTAACAGTACTTACTACCTGCAACTCAAGTAACCAAAAGTCAGATCATTTTTCTTGAAAACCGTAGGTATAAAATAAAAAGAAAAATCACAATAAATAATAATTAGTGTTCCTGACTTAAAATAAAGCAGCTATTGCTGTAAACAACATTAAGTTAAATAAGAACTGAAGAAGATATAACACTGGGCAAGCAAAAATCTCACAAGATGCCATGGAACTGGCATTCTGGAACTAGAGAATCTAGTGCATGGGGGTGAGAGGAATGTTTTCCACCACTGATCTCAGTACCTTTAGAGCTGATTCGAACCTTTTTGCCCAGGAGTTGGTCTATGAGTCTAAACCTCTACCTCCAGTGATGATGCGTACAAACAGAAGTTCTGCCTGTAATATAGAGATGTTTGGCTTTTGATGACTTGGCTGCCATAAACTGTCAGTGTGTGGGCATTTCAAATATTATTTTTCAGTCCGTTGTCATTCCAGTGTCGTGGATTTGTTTACATGAGCTTTAGAAGCTTTGAAAACATAATGCATGGATGTCTCCTAATGCCCAAAATAATGCAAACGAGTTTTCCCAAACCCACCTGAACAACACTCCTGCCCTGCCATAACAAGACCCCCACAGTTTTCAGTAGTACAATGCAAAAACAATTGTTCAAGTGCAAATCTAAAGAGATTATAAACATTGCAAAATCATATTATCATTAAAACAATGACAGAAAATAATCCAAAAATATCACTAAATTGATTGGTTAACAGTAACACAGTACAATATACAATTAAAAAAAATCAAATACTCTAAGATCCCCACAATTCACTGGAAATTATGATCAGTGTGACAGTATGAGGAATGCCAATTATATGTCATCATTATTAACCCATAAAGACCCAAACATCCACTGGTGACCAAAAGCATCTACTGTTCTAAAATGTTTGATAACCTCTGAACCACTAAACCTATCAATACGTGGAAATAATTGGTGCAAAATGCAGTTTTTCGTCTTTTCATGGTCATCAAATATGACCCATTTGGACATTCAGAGGCTCTGTAGTTACTGTGGAAACTCTGTCATCTTCTACAACATTGATTCACCAGTAAAACCAATGGAGTTGGACCAATGACAGTGGATGGACACACTGGGTTTATGTTCAGTTAATGATAATTTACTGAAAAAAAGAAATCAATTCTTCTTCAGTTTTCTCTGTTTCTGATATAACAATCCTCAACTTTAATCTGAGATTTAATGAACATCTACATGATCAGTGAATTAAATATAGGAAAACAGCTAATTTTCACTGGAAAAATGCAAAATGCAGAGGATATTTCTAATAAATGGTAATAAATCACTTAAGAAAAGTTCAATATAGAGAAAAAAATATTTTTGGAACTGCCACAAAATAGCATAGGGTCTTTATGGGTTAAAATCCAAAAGAAGTACATTTGAGGTCAGTAATGTCGACAGTATTATTAGGGGATAAAATGTCGTACCTCAGGCTGGCCACAGGGGGGCAGACTAAGACTGAGACATTTTAAAATGGAAGCATTGGAGCGTTTCATCATAACATAAATCTAAAACATGTAGTGTTGTCACTATAAAATTATAAATAGAATGCCCTAATAGAGCACAGAATACACACCCTCAACACACACACACACACACACACACACACACACACACACACACACACACACACACACACTCAGTCATAAATTAGAGCAGTAATTGCTGCATGGCTAAAAAGCGAGGAATGATCACCTGCTACTCTGTAGTAGAAGACAACCTGCTGCTACAGAAGAAGAAGAGGTGGGGGTACTTGTGCTGTTTGTCTCAGTTTTTAGGATACTGACCATATTAGTCACAGAGTTTACGAGAGTTTGGTCCACCTTCAGTTCAGTGACTCCTCAGAGGTTTCATAGTTTAGTTCGTCTCCAAATTGAGCTGGTTGATGAGACGTAAAGAAAACCCATTCGTCCAGCTTTACTTCAACATGTCTCTATATGGTTCCTCTTGACCTTCACCGATGCCTAGCAGCGCCAGGGGTCACCAAGGGGCATCTTAGGAAGCTGGATGTGCATTTCCACAGGGTGATCAGGTGGTCTGTCCCTCCTGTAGGTAACTGTCTTCTCATTGGTTGTAGGGATGTATGAAAGGTCCTGATGAGGCAACAGAAATATACTTTAAGTGACAAGACGTACACTCCTGCATAGTTTCATGAAAATATACAGATCTGATCAAGCTATAATGCATTCCAGTAGTTTACGTTAACACACCATGAAGCTAAAGGATCTAGAGTGAAACCATAGCTGGGGTTTTTGCCCTTTAATCATTCATATCTGTCAAGGTTTCCAACGGATGGCTGGATTTCATAAATATTAAACCTCAGCGGCAGAGAGTGACCATTTGTTAAATTATGTAATAGTAGAGGAAGAATGCACAGATAATACAAAACATTTAAAGAAGCGTATATGTTACATCTGCAGTATCACAAGGGAATCACTTTCATCAAATGATTAAAATGTAAGATCAATTCATACACTTTATCTTCTGCAGTGTAATCCAGATGAGGATTCTGCAATGGTGTTGTCAAACAATAAATGAGCCACTAATGTTTTTTTGTAAATATATCTCTTGAAAAGGCCTCTCAATGTTGAAATCGGCATCTTTTCCTCCTCAGCGGTGCTGTACATCACTACAGAGTTAAAATCTGGACGCTTCAGATGGCGAGCTGGGAGTTGAGAGGAAATATGAAATACAGATGTACTGTACCTCAAACAGCAGACTCTAATGTCCACCGCCTGGTTCTAGCAGGCAGAGCACAGTTGTAAAATGATGATAAAAGTGTTAAAAGTATCCCTCACTGCTTCTGATAGGACCGGAGTTATTTCAACCCTAATTAAACCCCGTTGTCTTGTTGACCACATTTGTTTATTATAGTCTTGAATAAATCAGAAAATAAAACTGCTTTGATGACCTTTAAGTGCTAACCTTCACATTGCAGTGATAGTCACTGTCTTCAGTTGGGCCCCCTGGTGACCAGTGTCTCTTCTGTACCAGCAGCCTGGATACCGCCACCACCACGAGACCACACAGTACCGTAAGTGCACACACACTCAGGAAATATCCCACCACTCGCCCGGTGCTGGCACACTCTGTGGACATATGAAAACACACACACAAGCTGAAAACTGGAACTAAAACATTCTCAAACACAGACAAAACTATGTCAATGGGAAGCATGCAGCTGCGGGTCCATGGATTCCCCTCTTACACACATGTGACTACTACATCCTCATTTTTCAAAAATGTCTTCACTGTCAAGGTCTAACACACAAACAGGCACTGAAAAAGATGTGTCTGTATAAACAGATAAGAGCAGCAGGGGTGAACAGTAACTAGGACATTGTCTTCAGTAAAAGTAGACAAGGATTATCTGAGGACATTTTTTTTATGCTGGAAACTGGAAATCCTTACAGGGTTTAAATACTGTTAATACACAGTATGCAGTGGAGTATGGAGCATTTTAATTACATCACATACAGTTAATATAGTCTACTTTATATTATCTGTATGAGATGTAATATATACTGTATATATAAATATATACACACACCACCAATGAGGCCAGAGACAGCGAGCAGAGTTTTACAGAGTTTATCTCAGGGGAAAAAACAGCTTATATAAACCAAAGAGGTTGTATTTAGTGCGGCCTCCCTTTGCATTTCATTCTTAACATGTCTTTAACCCTTTCAGTTAGACAGTATGAGATTTATTGTGTTCATTTTCTGATGTTATATATCAGGTTTCATTCAACACATGTCAGATGTTTCTAATTGTTTGTGCTGCTTCTTGTCATGGGGTCAGGGGTCACAATAAATAAGTCACTTTAACCTTTACAACCCATTTAGTTCAGTTTTTGTGTGTCTCTTAAGTCTGTGCACACATTTCCTGTATTCATGTTATACCTAAAGAAAAGAGAATAAGAAATAAGTATGTATGCTCATTTCAACCCTGCAAAAACAATAAAGATAAAGGTGGTTTAGGACATGTGACTGCTGCCTTCTTGGTTCTTTGGAGCTAGAAGTGACCATATTTGGACAAAAGGCTGAAATGTTTTATTCAATAAACACACTTGGTAGGCAAGCTACGTGTTAATCAATGTCCTAAAATCATATTAATAGAGAAATAATTTAATGAACCACTTTAAGTTATTAGAGGGTCCAAATTAAAGGAATGAGACCAGAACAACTCCTGGAAGAGACTTTGTATTTTTAGAGAGAAGTTCAAAGTAAGATTAGGAGGTGTCTGGAGGTGTTACACATTAAGATATTTCTGCATTGGCCAAATTTTGGAAAAATTGTCTTGTAAGTAGGTGCAAGTGGATTAGAAGTGTAAAGTTATATAAAATACAAATACTCAAGTAAGTCAAAGTACTTTCCTATACTTCAGTGAACTGTTTACACACATAGAGTTCCATGTGAGTGGTCCGGTCAGTGGCAGCTGTGCCAGTGGTGCTGGACGGAACCGTTCGCTGACTGTGTGTCTGCTGGGGAGCATGTGTGGATGACGGGCTCATTGCTCCACACAAAGAGCCCAAAGAGTGCTCTGACATTTTGTAACAGGGTTACCATGGAGACCTGGCTCCTGCTGCACCCGGGAGGAGTAGGCGTGAGCAGGAAGAGACTGTCCCGTTGGGTGGAGGGGGGTAAAGAGGGATAGGGGGAGATGGAGGGGGGCGCACAATGAGCAGTGCTGTTCCAAAAATTGGGAAGGCGGGGAATGAACTGTAACACTTGGATGTTCATACATGTGTGTGTAACCCAGGGTATGTGTATACGAGTGGGTTTTGAAATGTGTATATGCATGAGTGTGTGTACGGAAATCAACTAAGTGAGCTGGGAACTGAAGGGAAATGTAAAATACAGCTGTAACACTGACAGCAGGCTTGCTGACTCAAATACACCAGGGTGCAGTAGTGCAGCAATGGTAGCAATGGAAGTGACCTGGAATGAAGGCACATGTGTGACTGTTTGTGTGTGTGTGCATGGACGTGTGTGTGTGTGTGTCTGTGTGTGTATTGACATCATACCTGCTCTCGTGCTAATGTGAAGCTGGGCCTGTCCAGAGTCTGAGCCCGTTAGAAACCGATACCGACAGTTGTTGTTACTAATATACATACACTGAATCCACATATCCCCTGTTTGACCTGCAGAGAGAGAAACACTTTAGGCATTCTGAAAATCCTCAAGGACTACTAAAAACAAAATTGCTGAGAGTAGCATGACTGGAGTTTTGTTGCTTTTTCTTGCATAGTACTGTCCCAAATAAGTTGGAAATGCAATGAAAGCAGTATTTTCTTGTCTTGCTTTTCATTGCACACAATATGGCAAAAATATATTTAAAGTTTTGTCCAGTGTAATTCATTTAATCTGTAAATGTGCATCCATTCCTGCCTGTGACATCATTCTAAAGCAAGTTGGGATCAAGGCAAATCTAGGACAAGAAACAAAGTAAAAACTTATTATAATGATGGGATGTGAAACAGCTGATATCAGCAGGTGACTGTAACAGCATCCAAGAAAGGGTTCTTTGAGAAGAAAGCCTTAAAATGTGCGAGACAATCGAATGAATGTCTCTCAAAGGACGAGTTGGATATTCTACCTCCCCCCCCTTTTTTTTCTGATTGAACTGATGAAAAATCTCTCCCACTACTGCAACTGCCCTTAGCCCTTTTAATCTTTTGTCATACTTTCATTACTGACTTTAATTCCAGCTGCAACAGAGATCTGCATAGCATAAAAAAAAAAAAAAAAAACAGACAGAAGAGTTTGTAAGATGTATTAGTACAGTGATTCCCAGTCTTATTACGGTTGATTCCCTCCAAGAGCAAAGTCAGATAAGGTCAAGTAACTTTTTTTGATTTGCTAATTCTTCTAAACTCTTTTCTACATTAACTGTTATGTAAAAGTTCTATTACTACAGTTTTTTCAATAAATTATTAGCATTGTATGAACTATCAGTTTAAAAATGTAGCCATGTATGTTGGCTTACATTTTGATGTTTAGAGTTAAATAATAGAATAGTTGTAAAGCTGAAATATTGGTGTATTATGATTACTTATGTTGGATTACACCTGAAATTGCAACATAAATAATTATGTAAATGTATGAAGAAACAACTGAACATACAGACATATTAATAATTCTTATATTAGTTTGGTCTCGGAATGGTAAGCTACCATAAATAATAATTAAAAAGTTTACTAAATGTATGAATAAACAATCTGAGTGTTAACATACTGGTTAATGTTATTTATGTTAGCTTAAACCTCTGTGGAAGCTGAAATACTGACATCATTTATGTTATGTTATCCTGACAACCATACACTAGCATAAATCATAAAATAAAATAAAATAAATAACTAATTTAATGAATAAACAGCTGAAATACTAACATTAACATTACTTATTTCAGCTTACTCTTAGAACCAGAAGCTAACATAAAAAATGAAATGTCCACCTAAATGTATAAATAAGCACTGAAATATTTACGTTCTTTCATTATTTATGTATATGTCCATTTACATTTAAGGGTGTGTTAGTGTTAATATGTAATGAAATTATCAGCCATATCTCTAAATAATAATTGAAATACCGATATTATTTATGTTAGCTTTCACCCGGTATGCTAAGCTAAAATAAATAATGAATTTGATGCGTTCATGTGGTGAAGTTGCAGTTGGCACACTTACAAACCAGCTATTAGCCTACGATTTGGCTAACTGTTTATGCCTACATTTAACTCATTATTTTATCATTTATGTTGATGTAACCTTTTCTTCCACATCTGCAATATCTGTTATTTTAAGCGTACTATTTTTTCTGTACCCTCCAATGCAACAGCAGCGTTAAAAAGGTTTCAACTGATTCAGGTTGACAGTCAGTTAAACAGTTATTGTACATTTGCTAAAAATTAGCATGACTTTCTGAGCTAATACATGTGGATACAAATTGTGTTTTTCTCAAAACTCCCTTGCAAGTATCCTCTGGGGTGACATTCCCACTCCTCAGTCCTCAGGTGATCAGATGCAGATACAGTTGTGCTCATAAGTTTACATACCCTAGTAGAATTTGTGATTCTTTGGCCATTTTACAGAGAATATGAATAATAATACAAAAACTTTTCTTTCACTCGTGGCTAGTGGTTTGGTGAAGCCATTTATCATCAAACAAATGTGTTTGTTC
>JAPQRP010000003.1:9589017-9609184 GCA_037367295.1 Apogon hyalosoma
AGATAGATAGATAGATAGATAGATAGATAGATAGATAGATAGATAGATAGATAGATAGATAGATAGATAGATAAGGTGCAATAATAGACTGTAATGTGCAGGTGAAATGTAACTTTCCAGTAGGATGGAGTTGCATAAATAACAGTATATATAGTTTATATGGGTAACATCAGACTGTGACTGATGTGTGTGTATTTACCGTCTGGTCAGGCTGCACTCCAGAACAGCTCTGCTCCTTTACAGTGGACCCGTTAGGACAAATAGGAGACACCGACACCCAGAACCTGCTGACTGCCTCATCTTCCACCGACACTGCTACTGCCACTTCCGACAGCAACGTCTGACAAGAAGAATGACAAAGCAACATCCATTTACCTCCTGAGTCGAAAGAAAATTGACAAAGAAGCTGTGGGATTCACCAAAATTTAGTTTTAATGAACAGAATCTGTAAAAATAGAACTACTGACAGAAAGAGAAACAGTTAAAGGAGCACTGTGATTAATTAACAGTGTCCCCAGAAAGCCCCCACTGTCATCCTTTCTTTCTCAAATACAGGAGGGGGAGGTTATGGGAAAAAGGAGGTGGGTCCAAAAATAGCATCTTTGTATTCGTTCATGATTTGGAAACATGGTTTCTGTGGGGATCTGATAGTTCATATAATGGCAGCTTCTGTTCGGCCCCTGCTGCTTGTGTATGTGGGTTTGTGTCTGTGTGTGTCTGTGGACGTATGTGTAGCTGTGCACCCGGATCTGTGGATTCTGCAGATTCCCCAAGCAAACAATGGGGCGCTGTGCCTGAGGCAAGATTATAGCCTAGACTGCTGCCAACTGAACAAGCCCATAGTCTCACACACACACACGCACACACACACACACACACACACACACACACACACACACAAACACACACAAACACAGTAGGCCTTACCCTTTTTTCACCTCCTGTTCTCATCTGTGTTTTTCTGTTGTGTTCGTCCTTTGGTGACAAAAGAAAATCTCCTCTCATCTGTTTTCCAATCTTCAGCATTTACAGCTTTCTTTTACAAGCTTTGTTTTGCTCAGTTTATGGTGCATATTGTACGATCAGGATGACCTATTAGTCAGCTGGAATGAATCGAAGCGTTTATGTTGCCTCAGTGGATCAGCTAATGTCTAACGCTTTTAATCTTGGAGTGCGTGGGCTCACGGATTCACCTCATGCTGTGCTGCAGCTCTTGACTCCACAACCTTTCACTTGTCCCTTTTCTTTTTATTGTTGCCAAAAGGATAAATACATACAGAAGGACAAAGGGATGTAAAAATGATCCTTTATTGTCCAAGAGGAAGACATGAAACTGATTAAGCACATGTTCCATACCTCATACAGGGATGGAAATAAGTTCCACTTGCATAGACACCAGACTTTTTGGTGAAACTTAACTTAGATGTGTTTATTCTGACAAATCTGACTTCACTAAAATTTAAACCGCCTCAATTATACATTATAAAAAAAAGAATGACGTGCCAAGAAATGACAGCTCTCTTCTGCCAAGATAGCGAGTCAGCTTCTCATTCCAAGTGGCAAACACAAAGTGCCACAGAAGTAAAAAAGATGGACACACAAGATCTAAACCCAGACCTAAAAGAATCTGAGCCCCAGTCATGTTTAAGCTGGAGCCAAAGTTGAACATGAAGAAAATCCATGGCCACATTTAAGGAACCGCTACAACTTCAAGGCCAAGGAAGGTGACGGCTTCATTATGCTTGGTAAGCTTTTGCCCAAAAATGTGGAGTGTAGCAAAAACTCCGGGTTAACAGGCAACGGCTTTGGCTGATTGTAGTTCACAGGTTATTGGTAGCAAACTGTTAATGTGTTTGTGTAAACCTAGTGATCATGCAAGTTTTGTCACTTGAGAGAACATGCAAAATTCTCACAGAACTCCACATGCTGACAAATGAAATATAATGTCTATTAATTTATTTTCATTAGTGTATAATCACCCAAACTGAGAACCTCTGTGTTTTTGTTACCAAAGACTGAGTTGTTTATAACTGCAGAGGAAGTGAGTCACCGTTCACAGCCTTTCTAATGTTTTTTTCTGGATTATATTAAATACCATCCAGCATTAAAGCGCATTAGTCACCTACTACAGTATGTTTGTGGGCAGACTAACGCTAATATCCCCAAAACAGACAAACACTGGCTCAAACAACTGCTTTTGAGGCCACCGTACATGAGAGTGAAGAGGTGTTCAGTTGGGTTACAATTTGCAACTTCACCACTAGATGTCATTATCGCACACCAACCCACAGACATTAATGTTCTCTCTTAAACTAACTTGCTCCGGAAATTGAGTGTAATTTATATAACTTTTTACTTTGATTTGAGTAGATTTTTACACAAATAATTCCATTTTTACTTTATAATTTCAGTGATTGTACATCTGATCTGTACTGACCTTATACGCATCCACCACCAGGTCTATGAGATTAGGAGCCTGGAAGAGTCCCAACTTTCCCAGGTGAGAACCAGGCAGCAAACGCACCAACTCCTACAAAATGAAGAGAGACGTGACAATGCACAAAAAGTAAAATATGCCAAATGTGACCTAAACGTCCAATATAATGGAAAATTTTAATTGTATACTCCTCTTTAAGAGTGTTTAACTTGTAACATACAGAGCATGGCCTAAAAAAGAAGTCCCCGCCTGGATTTAACTACGTAAATATTTTAGGTCCTTTGATTGTATAATTAATACAGTGAACTATATGTTTCTTAACTGATGCAGTGATGAGCTTCTCATTTCTTAAACAACCATCAGTTTGACAGAGAACATAAAGATTGGATATCAATGGATATGTAGGTCATGTGGTCTGATGAGTCCAAACTGACCCTGTTTCAGAGTGATGGACACAAAAAGGTGAGAAGAGAGGTGAATGTAGTGATTACCCATCATGCCTATTGCCTACAGTATAAGCCTGTGGGGGTAGTGTTATGATCTGGGGTTGAGTCAGTTGGTCTGGTCTAGATTCTGTAACATCATGCGTCCATAAACTGAGGTCACATGAACCTGAATTTACTGAAGGACCAAGGTTGAACATTGGAAATTCTTTTCTTCGCTGATGACTCAGACATATTCCAAGATGACAATACCAGGATTCATCAGGGTCAGATTGTGAAAGAGTCACTCTAGGAGCATGACACATTATTTCCACACATGGATTTGCCACCACAGAGTCCAGACCTGAACCCCTCAGAGAATCTTTGGGATGTGGTGAAGAAGACTTAAAGCAGTGGTCCGACTCTCCCATCATCACTACAGAGCTTGGCAAAAAAAAAAAAAAAAAAATGCAGCTCTGGATGGAAATAAATGCTCTATCACTGGATAAAATTATTGAAAAAATGCAACATGTGACATTAATTGTAATGTTGCATCCTGTCAAAGTTAAAGGTGGTCTGACAAAATATTGTGTGTGCGACCTTTTTTGGCCAGGCTGTACAACATCTGGAGTTAGTCTTGAGAGTTTTGTGTTTAGAGATACATATATTGCATGCATAATGTGCAATAAAATGTAATAAAGTGTTTACCTCATACCACTGGTACTGTTGTTTCTCTACAGCAAAGATGGAATAAATATGGTTTTCAAGCAGCTTATCAGACAGCTGGCCCACACTGGGGTGGTCCTAGAAAGGAAACAAGCAAGTTTTCATCAGAAAAACATTTCTGTAACAGAAATACTGATGCATTAGTGGTGACCAATTTTCATTTAAAGCTTTTTGTGACCAGAATTTACAATCTGTCATTATTTGGACACCTTGTTAATTATATAAACTGTGCAATAAAATCCCTAAATGCCACTTTGGTGAGCCTCATTTCCCAGTATCTATAAATGTCCTCCTCCATTTACCATTTTGGTGCTCCCGGTGTAGACGTTGTTTTCCAGGTGACACAGGCCATCGTGAGGCGTGACGATCCCCGCCAGCCGGCTGTCGAGAGCGAGGTGAGACGGCTGGTCAGTCATCAGCAGCAGCAAACGCTTTGCCTCTGGACGCCAACCCACTGCTCTCTGAGGAGCAGAAATTAGTTTTTTCCCAATGAATTTTAAAGCTTATAATTTGACCTGCAAGGAAACCAAACAGCCAAATAACCCAAAATAAGCAAATGACATTTCATAAGGGAAAAAAAACAAACTCAAAATGTTCTTCAATATATTCTACTTTCAGAGTGAAGGTTTTAGTGTTATTCACGTGTACAACTAATCAGCTACACTCGCACAAGCGATGTGGGAAAAATGTGCATCATTCGTGTTTTAACAGCGTACACATGTGGTAAGGAATGACATATTTGCATTTTACTCATCTAAATTAAAGCAGTTCCCACGGTGGTCAGCTTTTTTTGTGCTGCCCAATCAAAGGAGAAGCAGCATAAATTCTTTCACAGTCAGAGAATAAATCTCTTTTTGTCTGTGACACATCATAGACAGTGTGTGGAAAATGGGTCTGAGTCTGCACATGTGTATATTTAAGGAAAGCCAGTGAGCTTCTGAGGTATGTCTGACATAATGGAGAGTCTATTTCTGGATTGTGATCGCGGTGGTGTTTCCCTGCATGCTGGTTACTCAGGCCCCCCTGCGTGGACTGACTCACAGGCCTCCTGCAGCCATAGTATAAGCAACGCTGACTTTGTGTGTGTGTGTGTGTGTGTGTGTGTGCGTTTGTCTTCCATACCCCAGCACTAGTGTAATTACTTAGTAGGATTCCAGTGGCGCTCTCTAATGCTGAATCACTGTGCCACCATTCTCCCAGTATAAATGCCTCTTTGACAAGCTTGCAGACTTAGCACCAAATTAAGTATCTCACATTTTTCTGAATATACTGATGGAGGACGGAGAGAACCAACATATATAAAGGAATTCTAAACACCACGACTGGAACAAAAACAGACTCTCTCCCTCTTTGTTCCATTCACACATGTGGTTTATTTACCTGACAGACTGCAGCCTGCAGCATAGCGTCCAGGCCTCCCTCTGGTGTGTCCATGTTACCGGAGATGCGCTGACGTTTGATCACACGTGTGAACTCGCTCATGTTTCCTGTCATACTCAGGACGTGGTGGAAGCCATGAGCTGGACGACAGCGGATCTCATAATCACTGGTCAAAGACAGTCAGGTCAGACACGTTTAACACCCACCACGTCGCCTGTGACCCATTGGGGTTACATATGAGCCATGTGTGAAAAGATCAGGCTATGTTTTAGTCTCACACAGTGATGTTCATTTCCAAAAGAAGTCTAATTTACTAATTTGGCCTTACATTTATTTTAACCTCTTAATATTCACTCTCTTCCGGGAAGCTTAACCCGAAAAGGGGTCCCCGGTAACTTGGTGAAGGTTTTAAAAATGTAGAAATTAACCCTATCTTGGGTTTATGGTTAAGGTTAGGCCACTCTGGTCTGTCTGATGTACTCCAGTGGAATAAGTGCAACATTTCAGTCGTGCAGTAGAAGGCTTGGCATTCCCCTTCCAGTTGATATTAGCTTGTCACTGTTGAAAACTTCCACAACAAGAAAGAACAACTTCTGAGCAGCAACTACACACTGAACAAGGCAATATTTGACAAAGTCGCTACCTTTTTATTATTTATTAACCTTTATTTAACCAGGAAATAAGACTTGTAGAGAATGAAAATCTCATTTGCAGGAGTGTCCTGGCCAAGACAGCAGCAGCAGCAGGAGTTCTACAAGAGATCAGAGCCTATGACTCCAGTCCTGAAGTCTTTACACTGGCTCCAGTCAGATACAGAGTAGATTTCAAAGTTCTGCTACTGGTCTACAAGTCACTGAATGGTTTAGGTCCAGAATACATGAATGACATGTTAATAGAATACAAACCCAGTAGGACTCTGAGGTCAGCTGACTCTGGTCAACTAGTCCAGTCCAGAGTTCAGACTAAACCTGGTGAAGCAGTTTTTATCTGTTCTGCTGCACAACTGGAACAAGCTACCAACTGACCTGAAATCAGCCCCAAATGTCAACATTTTAAAATCCAGGTTAAAAATGTTCCTCTTTTCATGTGCTTATGAGTAAACTCCTTTCAATGTTGTCTTTTGAATGGACTTTCTTTGACTTTAATATCCTGCTTTACTCCGTTTTAATTTTAATGTTAATTTTAATGTATGGTTTTAATATAGTTAATGTATTTATTTCACTCTGTGAATGCATTTCAAAACCGTATTTTATCTCTGATTATTTTAATGTCTTTTATCCTTTTTGTAATTTTAATGTCTTTTCTTCTGTGATCTTTTTTTTCTGCCTTTGTAAAGCACTTTGAGTTACCCTGTGTATGAACAGTACTGTACAAATAAACTTGCCTTGCCTTGCCTTACATGTAAAGCATCAAAACATGCCCCACCCTGTCTGCTTAGAGGGTTGGATGGCTTCTCTAAGTATTTTCTCTAAAGATCCAAAGAATAGCAATGCACATTGAAACATTACAGCTGGAATAAATCTTTGCACTAGAGCTACACAGGTGTGCAGACTTGTTTTTGATCTACTTTAAGATATTTCAACAGTTTAGTGCCACAACACACTTTCTTATGCACACGTTCCAAAACAACTTCTCCCAGACATTATTTTGCAGACACTGTTGTTGCATCCTGTTCTCATCAAGGTGAATGTGATTCATTTAACAAATAAAGTAAACACCTCAGTGTTTTTACACCTATTCTAGAACTCTAGTAAAGGGTTCCAGACCTACCTCTACCACTAGCTCAGCACTGATAAAGTGTGGAGCTAGGTAAGGCTTTGCAAGACTAGGCTTAGACTTCTAGAAGTCTAAGGTCTCTTCCACATTTACTTTTTTCATTAAACCCTAACCCTATCTTATAACAATAGCTTAGGGTCAATATGCATGTATTCGACTTAATTTTAAAGGGAATATATTCTACTTTATGTACTCAACATGTAGCTGAAACACTGAACTATGAAGTATGTGAGCCTTAAATGAAACCATTGTACCAAGGGTTCCATAAGAGTGTTAATGTGAAAGTTGACAGTTCCTCCAAACAAAACTTGACTCTGAGTTTCAGAAATATTTTGCCTAAGTCACATCACTAAACAGAACAAAATGCATTAGGTCTGTGGTTTTTGTACCCCAGAGCATCTCATCATCCTGACAATCCTCCCTAACAACTGATGAGTCACACTAAAATTGAGAACAACTACTGGGAGCAGCTTGTTTGGACATTACACAAATCATCAGGGATTTTTCTTCCAACTAAAATAAAATAAAATTTAGTAGTGAGATAAAACTTGGCAAACTGCAAAGGTGTTAAAAACCTGTTATTTTTATAGCAGCATTAGTTAGAAAATGAGCTATGTGGAGAGGATTAATTCTAATTTTGTCCTACCTGCAGGGATTGTTAATTTTGGAGGGATGGACGTTGATGTAAGGGGAGACGGGTTTGTCCACAAATGAGCCGAAACCCAGCCAAAGGTCTGAGGAATGCTCGGTCATACGAAGAGACAGAGCCACACCGACCGTCTTCAACTGGATCATGGAAAACAGACAAAAGCAAAGGGTATATTCAGGTAAAGTCATGGACAGGAAAGATGGTGAGCACAGCGTTATTCATGTCAGAGAGATTTGTCATTTCAATCCAAAAGGTGTGACGTTTCTACTGTTAATTCAGACAATTTAGGCACATCATGAGCTTGAATGTAGCATCGATGTTATATCAGTCGGTCTTCTCTGAGAGTTTCATGTGTTTGAGTGAAACACAGAAAAACTGAGCTTACACCTAGAGACAATGCACTTTTTGTGGAAGGAGTGGCATTCTTTAGCACTGACTCACTGGGCTGTTGTGATAGATCAGTGGAGGAGTGAACGCTTACATGATCGAGGTTTTCCTGCATAGATGCTGACACATCCACTAAGTAGTAAAGATCCACAGGATAGCGCTCCAGCTGCTTCACAGCCACTATGAAGCTGGCCTCCGCACCTAAGACCACACACAAACATAGGTTATAAACAAGCAGCCACATTAAAATGTGTCTCCTCTATTCATGCTTGACATGAAAATACCTGGCGTGAGGGTGATACTGATGTCTTGAGGTGACACCTGCGTGCTACTGATGGTGGCGTTGACCTCCACTTTGACCTCTGACTGCTCCATGAACTCCTGTCCACAGCCTTTCTTGAGCAGGTTCACCCACAGGTCGCAGCGGGAGTTAGGCGCTGCTCCCTCCAAAAAGTCCTAAAGGTCAAACAAGATCAAGATGGAAATTACTGACTTCCTTTAACCCATAAAGACCCAAACATCCACCGTCTACTAAAATCATCTACTGATATAAAATGTTTAATATAATCTGATCCACTAATCCTATCAGTACATGTGAATAATTGGTGTAAAATGCAGTTTGTCATCTTTTCATGGTCATCAGATATGACCCATTTGGATGTTCAGAGGCTCCGTAGTTACCATGGAAACACCATTATCTTCTGCAACACTGATTCACCAGTAAAACCCATGGAGTTTGATCAATGCCAGTGGATGGCGACACTTGTTTTATGTTCAGTTAATAATATATTTTGTTGAAAAAGGCACTTTTTCTTCAATTTTCTTTGTTTCTTATATAATAACCCCCAACTTTAATCGGAGCTTTTATGAACATTTACATGATCAGTGAATTAAATACAGAAAAATAACCGATTTTCACTGACAAAATGCAAAATACAGAGGATAATATTATAATAAATGGTGAAAAATCACTTAAGGAAAATTAAATAGAGAGGAAAAAATTGATTTGGGATTGTAGCACTGGGTCTTTATGGGTTAATTAAACAAAAAACGTTACTTTTTTGCTTCTTTATTTTGTGCTGCAAATACAACTAAGCTTTAAGAACTTGAATATGCAACCACAATAGTCATGTCTCAGGAAGTGGAAAGTCACATGACCCGACAAACCAGATGCACAAACGGTAACAAACATAGTACATGACCATCATATGACAGTGAATCTGTTATGTGAGTTGAAGAGATGCAGTTACATTCTTTAGATTTGTACACTGACAACATTGAAACACTACCTGAAGCATTTCCAGGGTAGAAAAATAGGTTTATTATTTTCTATATTTATTCTGTTTCCATCAGTGCTCACTATTTGACTCTATGGTCTTCTTTACAGCCCTGATTCCAAAAAAAATGTGGGACACTGTGTAAAATGTTTATAAAAACAGAATGCACTGATTTACTAATCTCATATTTTACCAATATTTTATTCACAGTAAAACACACAGTATCACGGTAAAATTGACATTTTAAGGGAAGAATTGTGAATGTGGCAGCAGCATCTTCAAAAACTTGTAATGAGATATGCAAATCATCATATTATATTTTTATTTACATCTGACACAATGTCCCAACTTTCTGGGGGGAATAGAGGCTGTACATTGTGCAGTAAACAGTCAGTTTTGTAAAACACTTTGGCTCATTCATTTCACATGAGAAAACATCACAAATAGAAACCACTTGCACAATTATCCCCTTGGTTTCATTTTTCATTTGCTTGTATCGATTGGTCATGCAGTCACAGAAGCATTATTGTTTTATTATGGGATTCATCAGTTTAAAACACCAGGGGCAGCCAGAACCTATTTGTGTTTATTCATCCGCTTCTACCTTGTGGATCGGCGGCACTCTGCTTTTATTCAGCCACTGGCGAGCGAGTCAAATTTGCATTTCTTACAAAGAGTTCAGATTGGTACAGAAGCGATTACATGCTCCACCGAGCCATTTTAGTGAGGATAATAATGAGCAGCACTTCTCCAAATGAATCTTTATACGTCATAGCTAAACTCTCAGCTGCGTCATATCCATCTTTCTAAACAACATTTACAGTGTCACGCCTTACAGCTTTGGAGTGGATTAGTGACCCTTGATACTTAAGGCTGCCGGTAAAACACTCACAAATACAACAGCACTAGATTAATCTAATTAGAACATTAAAGGTGAACATTCAGAACACTGGATTGATAAAAGGGTATTTATGGATTGTGACCAGCAGGATTATTTATGTTTACGGTGACTATTTATTTTAAAAAATACACAACCACAGGTAGATAAAAATAGGTATGAACAATCAAATAGAATAAAAAATACTAGAATAAATATAAAAAACTTCTGAATCTGTAAAATATTGCAGCGTGGTGGTGTATGTACAGCAGCAACATGAGCAAGATAAAGTGGTAATAATGACTGTGATTAGTAGCATCATCATCTGTTTTAACCCTTTAACCCCTGAGACATCATTTCACTGAAACATGCTGCATCTGTTTCAGTGTCATAAAAGCTTCTGTGAGTATGTGCTTGTGTTCCTTTTCTTCAGTGGTTTTGTTTTACTGTATGTTTTAGGTCAAAAACAGTGTGGAATAACAGAAAAAGACAAACAGCAGAATTGAAGTTTGTCAGGTTTTGACTAAATAAGACACTCAGAATGTACATCAGTAAGAGATTTAGCATGTCGAACATGAACTGTGAACTGGAATACACTGAATAATGACAAGGATTTGAGTTTTGGCGCAGTAGTTTTTGTTTTAGGGCTCTTTTTTTTCTAAATCAGTCCAGTTGCTTTTTGGCATCTGGTTGAACTACATAAAACAGTTATATGGACAAAACTCGCAAAAACTCAGCAAAAAATAAATAAATAAATAAATAAAGGAAACTCACAACAACACTGCAAACAGGCCAAACTGTCCATTTTTTTTTTGGTACGTCGGTCTCAGTCACTGCGTTGTGTTTTGCCCAACCCCCACCCCCACCAGGCGGCAGGGGGTGAACTGAGCATGCTCAGATGTTTATGGAAAGCACAAGACCTACTCTATCAGCATGTTCTTAAATTTTTCTTATTGAGAAAATTATTTAATGTTTATGAATATTTAAAATAAATCATGCATTCAGACACGTTAGGGGTTAAAGGGGTCATATTTTTACTAAACCCACTTTTATTAGTCTTTGGTTCATTTATTTGTGTATTTGGACCCTAATAGTTCATACAGTTTGAATTTGAACCCTCCAGGTGCTGCAAAGTTATCTTTATATTCATTTTGGCAAAAATCGAGTGGATTTCTACAACCCGTCTTAATTCCTGGTTAATTTGTTACATTTTATTACTAGTTACATCATGACATTTGCACATATAAGGTCAAGACTTTGGATGAACATTTCTCCGAGTATGACATAATTGTTTGTCAGCAGCAGTGGTTGTAGTCCATGCTGAAAATATGTCCAAACTTCAAGCCAGTTACCTAAAATGTTCAGCTGTTGGTTGAATGGGACAGAGCAGCATAGCCTATAATCTGGAGGGGGCGGGGCCTGAAGTGGCTCGTGCATTTAAAGGGCTCAAAATGACCTTTCTGGTGTAACTACTCAGAAATAGGGTTAAAGATGGACCTGTGGAGTTGAATTAAAGAAGAATTCAGACCCAAGCAGAGCATTTACAGTTTATGTAGACCACAGGGAAATGTTTGAAAACGCATAATTCCATTTAAAAAAGCGAAATATCACTCCTTTAAGGCACAAGGTGGACAGTGTATTTAAAGTTTTAAAGCAGAACTTCTACATGTCTGTAAATGTCCATTTCACTGTAATCCTGCTTACAAAAAATAGACAGATCACCAACAGCATAACATCTGTTATCTACACCTGGGTATACGTCATATGGAAGCGCCGGCTTTATGGTTGTAATAACGCAGAATTCTGCTGGGAGGCGACAGAAGTTCCGCACTACAGCTTTAAACAGGAAAGCCACATGAGCCAAACAGAAACACAAGCCGCATATGTGACCAGTGCCTGCACCTGTAAACTGGACTGATTTGGGTTTATTTATGGCAAGCCCAAAATATAAAACTCTGAATATCACACTGTTTGACTTCCCAGGACTTTCCTTGCATAATTTGCCCCTTCAGCTGCCACTGAATGTGATCATACATATTCACAAACTGTACCTGCATAGTTTTAGGTGTAGTCAAAGCGTGCCTCTGTGAACCAACATGTGTAGGAGGCTTGAATGCTTTCACACACACCAGTGAACCCAGTCCTACTTAATAACGTCAGATAAGGTTAAGGTTCACAGGGTGGGAAACCACCTGAAGTCTTTAAACAACACACACATAAGCTGGCAGTCTAGTCTAGCCAGAGTAGTCTTTGTGTGTGTGTTTGTTATTACTGGTGTGTTTAGAGGTTAATGTGAGTATGTGGTACAGGGAGGCTTAACAGCTTCTCAAGGCTGATTCAGGGTGGGCTTTTTTTTTTTTTTTTATGAGACAGACACCAAAGCAAAGACAGATACAGATATACACACAGAGGAAAAGCGCAGTGATATGTGTGAATATGTGTGAGCGTCTAGACTAAACATATGGGCTGAAAGTAGTCCAGTCTGCGCTGCTTCATGAGGATGAACCCACAGAGTGAACACACACATGAAAGGCTGAAAAGCATCAAAACAGAGTGGCTGAGTCAGTGACATTCCCTTCTCTGTTGCTTGTTTTAGCTGCTCTTTCTGTTCTATACAGCACAAACGTATGATGCATCCTTACCTCCTTGAAGCACCAGGCGCACTGCGGTCCACGTCTGAGACAATCTGTACAAGAGGAGACGCTGGGAGACCAACAAGCACTGTCACCTGAAGAAGAAGAAGAAGAAGAGAAGAGAAGAGAAGAGAAGAGAAGAGAAGAGACAAAAAGAGGCAAAAGAATCTGTGATTAGCATATGAAAGAATATGTCAACACTCATTAGCCATGCACCGCAGCCCCTGTGGATACTCAAAGATCTCAAACCAACACTTGTGATGATGGAAGTACCGCTAAGCAGCTAATAATGGCCTGTTCAGTATGAATCAGTGAGCACATGTAGCACATAAACGGCTGAGAGTGTGAGAACAGGTGCTCCAGTTGTTTGTGTAATAGATCACAACCAGACCCACACATTCACACTCATGAGTCGATCACCGGATGCTTCATAGGGGCAAATGTATTCCACACAGAGGGACAAACCTGCTCATTCCTCATGATATTTTAATGCAACCTAAGCAGGAATCTTCAGTACAGCAGTGATAAAAGGCAAAAACTGGACCCTGTTCTGTCTGCGGTGGTATTAATGATTCACCAAAGTGATTTATCTGCTGAAATCCAATTTTCCAGCAAATTTCAGTGACTGCAGGGTTGGTATGTAGGACAGGGAAATGCTGCAGGTCTGAGCATCACTAACAACCCTCTAACAAGCTGCTTTGACCCAATTAGCGCTGTGGCCTCTGGCAGTCCCCTGAATAGATGTAGCATGTAACTGCCAGTTATAACTGATCAATGAAAGCTCAAAGAAGAAATCCGAGGCACTTTTAGACCGAGCCAAGGGGCTGCTGATGGACATTTTAGTACTTTCTGTTAACATATATATGACATAAAACTACTCGAGATGTAATCCATTAAAAAACTTTACTGAAGGATCTACTGATTGAGGTTAAGATTAACCAGTAAAAGACCAAACAGCCTGTGACGGTCAAAATTGTCTATTGATGTACAATGTTTAATATCTGTTGATCCACTAATCCTATCAATACATGCAAATAACTGGTGTAAAATGCAGTTTGTCATCTTTTCATGGGCATCAGATATGACCCATTTGGACGTTCAGAGGCTCTGTAGTGAAAATAGAAACACCGTCATCTTCTACGACATTGATTCACCAGTAAAACCCTTTTAGTTGGATCAATGACAGTGATTTGAGACACTTGTTTTTACATTCAGTTGAAGTCACTTTTTCTTCAGTTTTCTCCGTTCTTGATATAATAACCCTCAACTTTACTCTGATCTTTAACGAACATCTACATAACTTGCAAATCAAATACAGGGAAATACGTGATTTTCACCGAAACGTGTAAAAGATAGAGGATAATGTTGTTATTAATGATGACAAATCACTAAAGGAAGGTAAAGAGAGAGAAAAAATCTTTGGGGAGCTGCCGTAAAAGTAGCACTGCGTCTCTGTGGGAGAAGTGTTTCCATCCTCTAAGGGAATAAAACAAGGAATTAGTGAATTACTGGCACAATAGATGTAGTTAGAAGTAGAAGTACAGACAGAAAGTCAAGTCTATGTTTTGATTTGGAGACTGTTTAGTAACCCCCGCAGAGAGCACAGATGTCACCGATGCGGGATGAGAGATGTTGCGCAGTGATGTCTTGACGCGGTCCAAGACTCGGGCTAATTGCTCGGATATGATGTAATTTGTCCTAATGAGCCTGCACTCACCCGGCCGGGAGGCGCAGACACACACCACCAAGGAGCAGAGCAGGAGACACGGAGGGACGCAGCCGTATGTGCGGAGCCAGGAAGTCATATTATCCTGTGACACCGGGAGGGCGACCGGAGCGAAGGAGCGAGAGCGGCTCAGAGAAGCGGACTCACAGATGACGTGGAACCGGGGGAGACCGGGCACCGTGCGTCCTCCGCGCGAACAATAGCCAGGAGTGCCGGACCGAGCCGCGGGGCATTGTCGTTTACCCAATAACCTTCTAATCCCGGAGAGGTATTCACTCTCCGGTCAAATCAGCTTACAAGCGCGCTCCCCCGTGGACCGCGAGAGGAGGTGAAGTCATCGGCGGAGTGAGGCTGAGGCGGCGGCGGCTGATGCGCGCGTCCCTCCATGAATGTGCGTCCATCCAGCCGCAGGTGTGCGACGCGTCCGCGGCTGCTTCCACGGTCAAACTCGTCTCATGCGCTGTGAAGAAGTGGCATCCCCCCCCCGGACAGAGCAGAGCACGGCAGTTTTATCCACGCACACTAGTGGCGTGTACTGACAGCGCAGAGCCGGTGCGCACCAACGTGCTGACTGAACATCCCACAATAAAACCAGGAAAGTGGCCGTGTTTTAACCGCTGTAGGTG
Organism: Apogon hyalosoma; assembly: GCA_037367295.1. Taxonomy (NCBI): domain Eukaryota; kingdom Metazoa; phylum Chordata; class Actinopteri; order Kurtiformes; family Apogonidae; genus Apogon; species Apogon hyalosoma. The sequence continues at coordinate 9,603,934 of JAPQRP010000003.1, forward strand.
CCATGGCAACGATGCTCACTGTATCAGAGAGGGAGAGAGGAAGGGAAGACAGACAAATAAGGAAAGAGAGGGAGAGGAGGAGAGAAGTAAAGTGCTTACTACAAGAAGTTGTGGTGTGGTGCATTCCAAGTGAACCATAGCCTTGAATTGAACACTGATGTTTATATTGCTTCTTCAGGGAGTCATTTAACAGATCTGAAGGCTCCTGTGTGTGTGTGTGTGTGTGTGTGTGTGTGTGTGTGTGTGAGTGTGTGTGTGTGTGCGTGCGTGCGTGCGTGTGCGTGTGTGTGTGTGTGTTTGTATGAGGACTCACACTAAGGATGGATGATGGGGGTGGAGGAGTATGGGGGTCAATTAAACCAGAGCTCTTGCAGAGGGGTTCACAAGCTGGTGCTAAGGAGGGGTGGGGGGTGGGGTGGGGGGTGTGGGGGTCTGGATCCATTGTGCACAGATTCCACTGACATAGAGTAACCTCTCCTCGCCGGCTGCTCGGCTGAGCAGGAGCCAAAGACTTACTAAACAACTCAACATTTTAAGCTGGAAGAAAACAGAGAAGTCATAGACAAAAGACACAATGGTCTACCTTTTTTTTGGCCTGATCTGATGCACAGTTGAGTCCTAGTAGGAAAAAAAAATAAAGAAAAAGAAAACAGGCATGTTTTGCTTGGCATTCAGCCTAAACAGTGATTGTGAGCATGCCAGTAGTCACAACCTATGCACAACACACACACACACTCACACACACTTATACAAGTCCCTTATCTACTGTGTTTGACCCCATCTGTCGCTGTGGAGCCTGGAGCGGAGCCAGCTACGCCTCTCCTCTTATTCATTCACATAATTTGTCAAATGGGAATTTTGGAGAGGGAGTGCCAACACCTCCCCATCCATGCCCTCTTACCAGTCACTCTCAATTATGGTAATGATGCAAACACACACCACACTCTCTTCTAAGTGTGTGAAACATCTCTGAAATTCAGATTTCAAGCCCCTCCACTCACATAGTAGCCCTTTACCAGCCTGGGCCCAGGCTGTCTGGGTGGAGGAGGAGGAGGAGGAGGAGAGAGAGGGGGGAGGGGGTGTCTGCCTGGAAGACAAAGTATGGATCTGGTCCACTTTGAGCAAACTTGATAATGGACTCTAGTGTAAACATTCTCCAGTCCTGTCAATACTGGTCAGCATCAGCATTCTAGTGACAGCTGTCAGAAATGAACTAAAGCCGACACAAAACACTCAATCATTCCTCCCCCATCTTTTTTAACCTCCCCCCTTTTTTTCTTTCCCCGGGTGTGTTTGTGTTAGCAGTCGGCTGGGCTTTCCATCACGCCGGTCTGGTCTCATCACTCTCCAGCCACACACACACCATTCAAGTTTATGTCCACTTTCGAAGCACCACTCCCTCTCTGACACCTGCCTGCTCTGTTTTCCAAATACCCAGTTCAAAGTCAACTCCTCTGGCTGATTCTCTCTGAAGTGTCTCCCACAGTCTCCTTTCAGCTTCACATTCTCTGGCTCTACTGATGAAGTTGACGGGAGGACAAAGTAGAGGTTAGAGGTGAAACAAGAGCCAAATGGGGATTCCCAGGAGCTAAACCAGCCACCAAAGTGCAAAAAAGTGACAGACTGACTTATAGAAGGGTCTTATTAACAAACTGTTAAGAAATGGGTTAACTGATTTACAAAACGGAGAAAATAACTACATTGGTTCATCATAGACTAGAAGTTTTTTGCCTCATGTTGGGAAAAATGGATTCAATTTATGATAATCCAGAGGCCTGATTTTATTTTATATATTTGAACATTCATTGCTACACGGTCACCCCCAAATGTTTATTGTTCCAGATGAATGTTGTTCCAAATGAATGCCTGTTGTGTTATTCACTGTATGAGGGAGCACAGTAACAGTGACTGCTTGACTGATTAATGCATGTCATCGTGATTCAGTTCTACAAAGATCAAGGTGAATTTCCCTTCACACTGCATGTTAGAACTTGGCATTTAGTGAGGTGAATTTGTTCCCCTTAATTATCACCCACTTACTTAAGCAGGCAAACACACAGCCCTTGTGGATTTTTAACTTAAATGTCAGCTTCATCAAAGCAGCACACACAAATCAGAAGTGATGTGGTCTGTTTATATTTAGCTTCTGCAATTACTGAGACAACTCTAACAGACATGCGTTTCACTTTATGACACATGAAAACCCAAAAATAGAACAGGGAAATCTTTTCATCTTCCTGTTTTGCTGAGTATTGGTATATTTGTAGATGTATATTTTACAAAAGAATCTTCCTCATGGAAACCTAGAAGACAGAACTGAAATTTTGAAGTGAATGTATAAAACCACACAGTCACATTATCTGAGTGTTTCTATTGTTACCACTTCACTACGTAACTGATCACTGCAGGGGTATTTTTGACAACTTTCACAGTGATGTAAAACAAAGCCGACAACACTGCATCACTGAGTTTAAAGGAGCGTTTTAGCCAGAAATGCTTCAAATCAGTCATCGAGTTCTGACGCATTTTAGCAGTCGTAGAGCTACTCTTTACTATTAAACTGCTCAGACGAAGCTTTTTGCAGATAACAATAATCATGAGACTGAGAGCTAACTGTTGCCTGGTCCCATTCAGCTGTAAGAAGATCAGCGCTGCCTCTGTTCATCGTAATGATTCATCATGTGTCTGCTCTATTTGTTTGTCCACTGAGACCACTGCTTGGAATGAATTTTGCATCTGTTTGTCTTCCATAATGTATTAACTGACCTACAAAACGATGAGTTCAGAGGAAAGAGAAGAGGGAAAAATAAAATGACTTGCTCCTTTGGCAAGAAATTATTGAATACATAAAGAACGTACAGTATTTATCATTATTTTTCATTTGCAAAATAAACGACAGCATCATTTCTGACCAGATGAAATTAGAATAAATACTGATAAACTGTATCATGTTGGAGCTGATGTAGTTTAAGTTGTGTTGAGCAGAAACTAGAATACGTTCCCTGTCAGATGAAGTCTAATCCATGCACTGACCATTAATACAGACCTATCATTTCTTCTGTTATAATTCTAACCCTGGCATAGAGTTTTGAGGGTTGTAAAATACAACCTCTTTAAAGACATCAAATTACCAAGAGACTGTCAATAATTTCCACAAGTGAAAAAGAAAAAACAGAGAATACAATTAAATAAATAGAAAAGTAGTGCTATGTAGTGAAGCATCAAAATGGATCCAAGTTCTCCTAGAAACTGCTACCAAAAGAAATTAAACTACTGGGCATTAACCTATAAAGACCCAAACATCCACCTGCGACCAAAACTGATCTAAAATGTATAATATCTGTTGATCCACTAATCCTATCAATATGTGTAAATAATTGGTGTAAAATACAGTTTGTGACCCATGTGGACGTTCAGAGGCTCCGTAGTTACTGTGGAAACACTGTCATCTTCTACAACATTGATTCACCAGTAAAACACATGGAGTCTGATGAATAACAGCAGTTGTAGACACTATATTTTACTAAAAAAAGTCATTTTTTCTTCAGTTTTCTATATTTTTTGGTATAATACCCCTCAAGTTTTATCTGAGCTTTTATGAACATCTATATGATCAGTACATAAAATATCGGAAAATACCTGATTTTCACTGGAAAAATGCAAAAAACAAAAGATAATATTATAATAAATGGTGACAAATCACTTAAGAAATGCTAAGTATATAAAAAAAAAATCATTTGGGAACTGCCAGAAAAGTAGCACTGAGTCTTTATGGGTTAACTCAAGATCCCTCCTAGGGTCAAATCTACAATAATTTTGATGCTTGGTGAAAAACATTTTAAAAGCATATTGCCGTCATGTTAAAATATCCTTTGTCAATACTAAAATCATGCTTAACTCAGATAAAGTCATAAAACAGAAACAAAATCCCCCACCTTCTATAGCCGCAGCTGTGTGTTTTCCATGTTAAGACCATAATACCCATAAACCCACACTGCACTTAACCAACTTCCTCCTCCATCTTCCACTTTCATGAAGATTACAGACATGTCAGTGAGACGTTTTGCATGAGAACTGTCTCTCCACTGTCTGGTATTGTGAGGAAGTTTGTAAAATATTAAGCGACTTTTGTCTTCTGTCTGTGGAAAGATCTCACAGTGGGAGCAAGAATTAAACATTCCCTTTGTGGTTTCATGGTTGGAATGATAGCATGCACTTAGATTTGAGAAAACATCCGTCTGCTGCCTCCTGGACATGACCTAGGAAACCCCGTGGTTGTAACCATGTCAGTGCTGACACACATGCGGACCATCGATGGCCTTGTGGTCCATTCCATTCACGCATAAAGACATGCAGACACCTACGCTTGACCCAACCACCAGCAGGACTGTCAGCACACACTGCACCACCACAGTGAACCATACAATACTTGTTTTCCTGTCGCAACACTCTGAGGAAATTCAATTTCAGTAAGTGACAAAACTTAATGACTAAACAACCATATTGGATGTGACAAATTCCTTACCAGAACTCAGTGCTCCCAAAACTGCTGATTTTGTTGTCTTAAATATATCTACTAATGAATTTTATATATGGCTGCTTCTATGAAACTGAGTTCATTTTGGTACCTGGTACTTTTCCAGCTTTTTAGACCCAATAATAAAAGAGAAAGTTAGACATATTTCCCCTCAGACTGTACCTAATGATGACCTCAGATAAATGCAAAAACAATTATACACTTGCTCAGAGCCATCCCAAAATGAATGAATTTTTAAACATATATTGAGGCCAAAAATAGGACCAAAATTGGGACATGAAAAGCTTCCTACAGGTGTCAGTGCATTTGATCTGAAAACATGGCTTGAAATGGTCTTATATAGCACTATAAATAAAGACACTGTTAAATTTGACAATCCTAGTGGGTTTTTCTAATCCAGACATGCAGGTTTTTCATGAATCTCAATCTCATTCCAGGTTTTGCATGTAACCCATTGTGTCCATTTGCGTTACATGCAGAACCTGCCCAGTTAAACGCATATAAATCGTGAGTGTCATTTTTGTGGAACGCTCTGCCTTGCACAATTAGTTTGATTTCCAAAATGTACCTTAGAAAGAATAAACAGATATAAAAATGATATAGTAGCGCATAATTTTCATTTCCTTTTTACCATGTTACACCAGGGTTTTTGTGTACAAAATAATATATATAAAAAAAAATTTAATGTATTTTTTTCTGAAAAATGGTTTCTCT
>JAPQRP010000003.1:9657732-9669404 GCA_037367295.1 Apogon hyalosoma
ACACAATCTGTCGAACAGCCCAGAGGTGTGAGTGCGTCGTCCTCTGTGCAGGTGTGTACAGTGTGTTCTAATAAAAGAGACATCTGAGGAAAGCACAGGAGACAAGCAGTCACCTCTCCTCTTCTCTTTCTGTCGCTCTTTGTGTTTTTTTTCCCTCCTCGGTGATCACCTCGCTTTTTGTCGCTGCCTCAGAGTCCTCATGTTTCCCTCAGTCCGTCCGTCCGTCTGTCTCTCCTGTGTGCGCAGGCTGCTGTACAGATCAATGTCAGCACAATCAGCTGTAACAGAGACGTCAACCTTCCTCTGCCTATGTCTGTCTGCCATCCATCCATCCATCCATCCTCCATTCATCGCTCATCCATCCATCCTTCATCCATCCAACAATAAAGCTATATCCATCCGTCCGTCCGTCTGTCCATCCATCCATCCATCCATCTGTTTATCCATCCATCCATCCATCCATCCATCCATCCATCCATCCATCCTGCTGCCCACAGTCTCTATCACCATCTTTCCCTTTTTGTATCTCTCTCCCCTGCATCACTGCCCTCCACTCCTTCCCTGTTCAATCTAATCCTCCCGGTCGTTTTGACGCTCACAATCCCTCCATCTTCTTCCTCTGCTCATCCCTTCCCTCTCTATCTCCATGCCTGTCTGTGGGGTGATGATTGCATTACGCTGCTTGGACTGCAGACTTCTACCAGCCGCTTTTCCACACTTCACCGGGTAATGACTGAAATTGGAGATGGCCTTTCCCAATGCAGTTAAAGGCACTAAAGGCATCTGCATTGGAAGCACTGAAAAAAATGCACAAGTAGATCACAATCCACAAAAACTTTAACTTATTACTATTACCTTTTAGGGGGACAATTTAACATCTGTCCAGGGACTGCACAAGAAAATTAGCAATTAAGCTAATTAGGTGTATTTACAGCAATGTAAATTAATGCACAATGTGCCTGTTAAATTAACTAATTAATAAATAAAATAAATCAAGCTATTCAAAGTGACTCAGCTACAATCATTTTCTCTTTTTTGCAGGGTTTTCTGCTCCAACATTGCCATTCCAGTATGGAATTAGTGATTGATTATGTACTTACACCAGCAGGATACACACACACACACACACACACACACACACACACACACACACACAAATACAGTGATGTGAGTATATTGACAAGCGGTGCAATATTTCTGGCGGAGACAGTTTGCTTTGAGAGTGATCCAATTCTCTAATAGGAAATGAGATTTATTTTGACTGATACGCATTACTCATCTCCGCAGTCGTCGTCCAAAACAGCAGAAATGATGGAATCAGGGGCTCTGTAGTAGTTTGTTTACCTCCCTTCTCATCACATTTTGTCTGTTTGTTTACAGTTTTGCAGATAAGATATCAATTCTGCTGTTTCCATTGACATAAGCTTTTCTCTCCCTCCCTCTTTCCAACTTGTAGATGATCTTGTTTTCTGCGTGTTGCATCTGTGGTCTGATCGGTGGGATCCTTAACTTCCAGTTTGTTCGTGCTTTGAACAAACGACCAAACTCCATGCACTCCATCCATCTAGCTGCTATGACTCTCGCCTGCCTGGGTAAAAACTAACATGACACAGCACATGACAACACATTTTACGACTTTATGACACGTGTGTTAAGTACAATTATATTAAAGCAGCTAAGTGGCATAAAAATAATATTGTACACTGAAACCTTGCATCAGTAGTGTGTGGTTTCTTCAGCTTTCACTCAAGAACATTCATTTTGGCAGGTATAAATTAAGTGAAAATGGAATTAAATGTTTATTGTGGTGACAAAACAGCCAGGCCTATCACTGTTTATTATTTTATAATATTTTATGAAGCTTTTCATATTATTATTGTTGTATGATATTTTACATGTTCAGAGAACATGTCTACATATGAGAGCAGTTTCATGCACTGAGGAAAACTACTTTCCATTTTCCTTTTACGTCCAGGGATCTCCTCTTGCACCTTGTCCACATGGCTGACCTGCCGGCTGGCGAGTTCTGAGCAGCAGAGGATGTTCCTGGAGAGGGAACACTCGTTGCACCACTCCCATGAAATGACAGAAAAGGTGGGATGTGATCTCAAAAGAGTGTTTCTTTATTGACAGTATGGCCTGAAGTCTGAGCCTGAAACTAACATTATTCATAGTGAGGGGGTCCAAACTGTGGACCTACTGGTACCACGTTTGAGTTTCAGCTCAGAAACACTGAGTCACTGGTCAAAAGAGGTCAACAAAGAACCCACCTGCTGTGGAAGCTGAACTCTTTCAGTGTTTCCAAACCTTTTTTATGTAGTTTTTATCATTCTTTTATTCATTCATTTTCTGAACCCTCTTTATCCTCACTAGGGTCATGGGGGTCACTGGAGCCTATCCCAGCTACGTATGTGTGAAGGCGGTGTACACCCTGGACATGTCACCAGTTCGTCACAGGGCTGACATATAGAGACAAACAATCACTCTCACATTCACACCTATGGGTGATTTAGATGAACCAGTTAACCTATCAGTGCCTGTGTTTGGACGGTGGGAGGAGCTAGAGTACCCAGAGAGAACCCACGCACATACGGGGAGAACATGCAAACTCCACACAGAAAGGTCCCACCCCCATCGACTGGTGTTGAAATCGAACCCAGGACCTTCTTACTGTGAGGCACGAGTGCTACCCACTGCACCACCCATTCATTCTCTTATTGAAACCCTTTTAACCTTTTCTTTTCTTTGCTTTTATTATGGTCTGTCTGTTAATGATAAGAACAGTTTCAGCAGCATCATTAAGGTCCAGCGAAAGGACTTGAACTGACTGTGGAAGAAGCGGGTGGTCTAGAAAGTCAGCAGAAAGTATCTTAAGTCAACCAGACCATGTCCTTAACATTTACTTTAATGCCTTCAGGGTGATGTCATTATGAGCCTCAGAGGAGAACAAACAGACACGCAGTCTCATTTATTCCTTCTGCCATCAGTGAGTCAGGTGCAGTCATCTGTTTTTGAGAAACCTGTATGTGTTTGTTGACTTACTTACCTGTTTTTTAGGATAAATGTATGATGTGTTTATTGCCTTTATTGTATATTGAATTCCTTTCTTCAACCACAATCTATTTCCAGCAGGTGGAGTAAAGTGAATATTACATGATCTGAGACTTCAAGTATGTTCCATGTCCCTAACAGGAGGTCCTGGACAACTCCAGTAACGGCATTCCTCAGATCTCCTACAACGGACACACCGCCACATCACCATGACAACGTATCACCAAAGGCGACTTGCGCACACTCGGACAGAGACAGCTCTTGAGTTGCTTGCTGTCAATAGACAAAAACAGCATGTATTTCTACTTCTACATATCCTCCAGCGTATATATACATGTATCCTGACTGCAGGGAGTGCACCCAGGTCTGTGGCTTTGGAACCCGTTGCTCTGCTGCTGAAGTCAGAAGGACATTTTGATGGTAAAACAGAGGCCAGTAAATATGCAAACATGGGTTCGAGTCCCCGTTGCTCACATCAAACCAAAGTCAGGATGGAGAGCTGCTGTTCGGGCGACAATTCAGGTGACAAACATCTGCGTGGCATCGTCTGACCTTTAAGCTAATGAGCAGGACGGATAGATTTTATCCATTCAGATGCCTCAAAGTGATGAGCACAAACTGAGCATGCAGCTGATCCACTTGTTTTGAAGAGCTACAGCTATTTCAGTCTCGACCTCCTTATTCTCTCTCTGTCTTGTAATGGGTTTAGGGAATGCAGATCTTCAGATAGCCCACAGTAAACTGTATGTATCGTCTGATAAAGGAATGCTTTGAAAACACAGTGTTGCTCAGTGTACTGTATATCCATGCTTGTATATCAGGAATCTTGTCGTATCTATAAATCAAACATATTTTTATAAATGCTTCTTATAAAAGGGAATTCAATTAAAGTATGACAAATCTGATTGATGGTCTTTTTTTTTCACTATAATGTATTTTTATTGCAGCAGTAGTGCAGTAATTCACACACACACACACACACACACACACACGTACACAAACACACACACAGTGCAGAATGTTGTTTAGGGCCTTATGATCCCAGAATATGCAGATTAGACCCATATTGTCATGGTAAGGAAGACTGATGTGTTTATTTCAAGCGTATACACTTGGTGTTGCCTCAGTGCATTTGTGTGCACATTTCTATAAGCATGTCAGTGTTTTAAGTTCTTATTTAGCTCAAAGCCATATTGTAACACATTCATCCAAACAGTAAATGTTTATTTTTTGATAAATAGTTAATCCTAAAAGCATGAACCCCTTGACAATTTGCACCACACCACACCACACTGTCAACAAAATCAATGTAAGGCAGGATTTAGGAAGTCACTGTGTTCCTCTGAGACCTCGGTTTAACACAGTAATCCCTTTGGCTCCGCTCAGAGTTCACAGTCTGATCATAAAGTTAAGTAAAGAAGTAAATCTTTTTTACAGCACCTTTCAAACCTTTACATATAAAGTGCTTCACAAAGCAGAAGGTGAAACAGTAATAAAAACTACTACATACACTTCCATGCAGGCACACACATAGACTCAGCTGTAACTTCCCAACAAGATATACAATTGCACTGACAACATCATGCTGCTCAATACCTCATTAGGATGTTTGTCTACTCACAGAAGCACAAAAGTGCATATGTGTGTGTGTATGTGTGTGTGTGCGTGCGTGCATGTGTGCGTGCGTGTGTGTGTGTGTGTGCGCGTGCATGCGTGTGTGTGTGTGTGTGTGTGTGTGTGTGCCCAAGGCAGCAGAAGCCACTGGGAACTCTTGCTGACTAAGAAACCATGTCATTATTTATCACTGTGACAACAGACAGGAGTGGGCCATGGAGCCCTCAAGAGTACCAGATTTGCACAGCATGTATGTGTGTGTGTGTGTGTGTGTGTGTGTGCGTGTGTGTGTGTGTGTGTGTGTGTGTGTGTGTGTGTGTTAATAAACTGCTGAATCATGTGACCTCCTGCGGTGCTGCTCTGTCAGAAAGCAGTAACACTAGATTAGCTCGCCTGTATGTCAATGTGTGTGTGTGTGTGTGTGTGTGTGTGTGTGTGTGTGTGTGTGTGTGTGTGTGTGCGTGTGTGTGTGTTTCTCTGTGTGTAAGCAGTCTTAGCACTAATTGACACCTTAGGTCACCCTAATGATCTTATGTGCCATTGCAGGTATGAATACGATACAGAATCAATGACTGTCTCTACATCATAGTCATTGTAGTCACTGTACATGCAGCTAAAACCCTTTGTTTCACTTTTAGTATTCAAGGTAAGGAAGACCTTATTCTCAGTGGTTTCTGTGCCGTATAATGTCTTACACTACACCATACAATACTACAAAGAAATTTGGGCAGAGTGATGTTCACTGCTGTTACAGTGACTCCTTTGTTAAAGGTCTTAATCATAAACAGTTCTTGTCCATTCCTGCAGTTTATTTGGTGTTTAAGACTTGAGCTGTTCGACAGTCCACGGTGGCACCAACTCTCTGTGATTATGAATCCAAGCTGTTGAAACCAGTGCAGAATGAGGCCCGGTGTTGCCCTGATGAAATAAACACAGCCTCAGAAGAATATGTACACAACAGTAATGCAGTTGTGTTAATAATAATATGTGCGTGTTGACATGTCAAAGATCTCTGATTTTAAAGTTTCCCGGCATTTTAGTGTTTTTAGTGTGTTCCTTTCCACACTCACACCCAATAAACTTGTCTCCCAAATAGAAGCACCGCAATTAACCAAATACAATCTGTTATAATATGGCTGAACGGGATAAAACTTTCTTCCTGAGATATTTGGAACAGGTAACAAAGCCAGTAGATGAGTCCTGAAAGTGTCCCTCATTCATGGGCTACCAGTAAAAGTCCTTCAATCACACAAGGACAAGAAAATAAAAACAATTCTGACAACTATGAAAAAATCGTGCTTCAAGGCAATTCTTTAATCCTCCAATGAGAGCACGGCCTCAGCTCACCTGCTGTCTAGAAGTTTTCGGGGCTACATGCATGTTCTTTTGTTCAGTGCTCGACAACCAAGAAGTGACTATACTCACATTCAAATTAAGTAAATATACTTAAAAACGACTTCAGTAACTGCTCACATAAACTACAAGACACAGGACGAGTATAATATCAAAACAATTTAAACATATACTATTTGAAATTACATTATTTACACTGATGATAATTGATGATTACAATAAATAACTCTTCTTCATGCAATTTTAAGTCATATAGCGTCCCTACACCCCTTATGAACCAGTTTGTTGCAAGCAGCAAAACCTAAATTTGCTTATATTTGACAATAAATGCATTTTATCAGTAGAAACACTGAAAAACTTCTTTGTGCAATACTTTTTTCAATTAAATAAAGCTTAACAGGAATAAACAAATTGTAGAATGTAGTTTTCAATGCATTTTAGAAAATGTTTCATCATTTCTGGAAAATGGTTTGCATCTTGGAGGAAGAGGATTAAATGTGGAATTAAAAGCGGTTTAGCATTTACACTGACTAACCTTACGGATTTGAGAAAGAAAGTAAAAAAAAAAAAAACATCAAACTTCTACAGGTTTAATTCCCCTGAGTTTCACCTATTGTTTAGGTTGTCGTACCACCTCCTCACCGGCAGGAGGCGAAATAAACCCATGTTTAACCACCGATTGACCTTCATAGAACCGGAAGTGGCTTGTTGTTGTCCTTCCGGTCTCTCCACACAGCATGGCGAACTCCCAACATGTTGAAGATAACTCAAAACATGTAAATATGTCTGAAGTGCCGGCTACCTGCGCTCCAGTCCAACCGCACGCACCGGACGGAGACGCGGGCCCAGTGCCGGTGCCGTGCGCCATCCCGTCGTTCGCCGCCGCCTCGGAGCTGCTGTCGGCGCCGTACTCGTGTCTGGTCATGAACACGCACCGCAGACACATCGCTCTTCCACCGCAGTATCTGAACAAGAAGAGGACAGGCATACAGGAGGAGCTGGAGAACGAGCTGCTCAAGTTTTCTCAGAGGTAGAAGAAAAAAAAAAAAAACAACAAACAACCCGAGCTGAGTTTTAACAACTTCATGACTTCTGTCCATTAGTGAAGTTAAATTAACTTTAACCCTGGCACTGAATCTATGTGTTTGTACTGATATTCCACTACACCTTGAAAATAAATATTGGGCTTTTTATCCCACTACTATGTCTGACAACTTTAGTTTGTTTTTATTGCTCATTTTACCTCCTTCCTGTTCAGTGAAATCTGCGGATCTCTGAGTGTTGGTTTGTAATGAACAGAAGAATGATATGTTTTCCTTATGGGTTGAGGAAATTGTTCTTAAACTCTTTAAACGCCCTCTTAGATTTGTGTCAAAGTTTAAAACAATGCTATTTTAGTTTTTTTTGGTCGATGTACTAACAGCACAATGACACTACAGAGCAGGATGCGTCACTGTAGAATAAACTACCAACAGGTTATAATGGTCAGATAGGTGCTTTTTCCTCTGCAGTTTTACCTTTCTGATGAATTTCATTTACATGATGGGACATTAAGCTTGTGTGTCCTGGCCAGTAACTTTATTAATTCATGATAAATGCATTAATTTTTAAGAAGATGCAGCAGCTAGACATCCTGCCACGTTACATCATCGTGATCTGTTTGTCTCTTGCAGTTTGGGTGGTGTTCCCCTGGCTTATGACAGCATACGGATAGTAGGACAGAAAGGCGACATCCATGATGACAGCGGCTACATTCACATGAACATAGAAGCCAACTTTATTGTTTTCCAGCCTAAACAAGGAGAAAAATTACTGGTACGATTCATATTTATAGATTTGGATGCTTCTATGAAACTGGTCCTAAAAACAGGACATGGGGCTAAAAATTCAAACCAGATGTAGACTAATGTTATGAACCAAGTTTGGAAGCACTTTGGGTCTATTTTAAAAATAAATACTTACAGAGATAAAAGAGAAACTTTTTCAGATAAAAACAGATTTTTATACTATTTCACATTGTATTTCATACAAAAATCTCTATGTAACACGGTCAAAAGGACACGAAAATTACACTCTACTATTTTTTGGAATATCTCTTTATTCTCTCACAGGTACATTTTGGGAATTGAACTAATTATGCAAGGCAGAATGTTTCACAAAAAATGACTGCTATTGCAAAATCATTTGCAATTTATGTGTCTAAATGGGCAGGTTCTGCATGTAACGCAATTGGACACAATGGGTTACATACAAAACTTAGAATGAGACTGAGATTCATGAAAAACCTGCATGTCAGGAGTAGAAAAAACACCAGGATCATCACATTTAACATAGTGTTTTTTATTTAAAGCAGTATATGTGACCATTTACACCCATGTTTTCTAGATCAAATGCACTGACACCTAGGTAGCTTTTCATGTCCCAATTTTGGTCCTATTTTTGGCCTCAATATTTTATTGAAAATTCATTAATTTTGGGATGGCTCAGAGAAAGAGTATAATTTTTTTTTTTTTCTGCATTTATCTGAGGTCATCATTAGGTACATACTGGGGGGAAATATGTCTAAATTTCTCTTTTATTATTGGGTCTAAAAAGCTGGCAATGTGCCATATACCAAAATGAACCCAGTTTCATAGAAGCACCCATTTAGAAATACTTTTTTTTTCCATAATATTGACAGATGACAAATGGTCCCATCAGCACCAGGCCAATCATTCATCTCAGCCTCTCCTTTTCCCTCTGTGTGTAATCCCAGGGTAAGGTGAATAAATTAGGTGTAAGCCATGTCGGTTGTCTGGTGCATGGCTGCTTCAATGCCAGCATTCCCAAACCTCACTTGGTCACCCTGGAAACCTGGCGGGATGCGGCACCAAGGATAGGATCAGAGCTGGAGTTTGAGGTGACTGCACTCGACGCTGACACCGCAGGAGTACTGCTGATCCGAGGAAAGCTGGGCAGGACAAGGCAAGTGTGAAATAGTAACAATCCATAATAATTCTTCAAGCTGTGCACATGCAGCAAGTCTGTCTGATGTAAAGTTTTGTGGGCTGTAAGTCTGCACAAAGTGTTTGTTTGTTTGTTTCAGTAAAGTGTTTCTTTTATTTTTATATATATATATATATATATATATATACTTTTTTTTTTTTTACTTACGAATCCAATCAAGGGAAAGTGAACATTAACATGAAAAAGTAAATTTGCGCACATCATTTATCAAGTGGGCTCATTTTTTATCTAAAGATCTATTTTATGGAACTGTTATCCTTTTTAAAATACCGCTTACACAGTACAGGAGAAGTTCCAAACCTTCTGTTAGGCTGCATTAAATTAACAAAAAGACATGAAAAGACTGTCTGTTACTTTGAGAAATTTAAATTTTGAATGATGAAGTTTGTGAATTCATACACTGGTCACATTTAAAACGACTATCTGTGAACTGTTATCAAGGAATGACTCTTTATTTGTCATTTACCTATATTAGTACAGACCACCACAAGTTGTAAATAACACTGTGTTAGTATTAAATACATTAAATAAAGCATTGGGATTATATCTGGCTTGTTGTTTTAAAAAATAAGTCAACATTTTAGGTGATGCATACAGTGGTAAAGAGTCATCAGTGTGTTACTATGGCAACTTGCCCACGTTTTACCACATTCTCATGTCAATAAAACAGATTTTTCAATATTTTACTCCAAACTTTATTTTCAGCATAGTTGAATATAATATCTAAAAGGTTTTGTCCTACTTGATATCAATTTCTCTCGAGAACCGCATGTTTTGAATGTTTGCGTAAGGTCTACGAGTTACCAAGCAGTAATTTGATATTTTTCCCCTTAAAATTTTATCTCCCCAAATTTTGTTATACATATTGTTAAAGTGCTTATAAATACCTACTCAAATATGTGTAATACATGCATATAAGTTACTCTGCTTACATGACAGAGACTGTTGAACACCAAATGTGTCCATGTTATACCACTTGATCGGACCCTAATTTAAAATAAAAGAAGCTTGCAGCTATGTTTGTTGGGTTGTCGACAAAAGGACTGCAGCATTCATGAATGAACTGGAACTAACTGGGAAGTTGTGCACCCATTTACCTTATGATGTTAAAAAATTGTTGACACACAGCCTGGCCAAAAAGTCTTCACCTGCATTTAACTCAGCAAATAGCACAGATCCCTCCATTGGACAGTTACTGCAGTGATGAATATGTTTCAGCTGCAACAAGTTCTTTAACCGTAACTGATGCAGTGAGCGTCTCATTTCTTCAAGAACAATGTCAGAAGACATATCCCATATCCCAACATCTGCATCGAGCAGAAGAACGAGAAAAAGAAAAAAAAAAAACAACTAAGCAAATGCGTAAACTACCAAAACTGTGTTTAAAAACTGTCCAACACATTATTAAAACCTGGAAATAATAGTGATGAACCATCATCTTCAAGGAAGAAATGTGGTTCAGAAAAATTTCCCTTAAATATTTAGTGAAATCACATTGAAAAAATCAACATTAGAACTCACAGTAATGTTTATATCAAAGTAAGAACATTTCCACATGCAAAGAGAACTTAAGATATTGGGTCTTACTGAACGGTGTACCCTCAAGAAAACAGTAAGGCATCAGTGAGGCAAATTGGATAAAAGGCTTCAATTTGTTAGAGAACATAAAAATCAGACTGCGGAGCAAAGAAGAAAAGTGAAAACATGATGTCAGCTGTCACCTGATTATACTGAATGATCAACTCTGAACGTCAGGGTTTGTCTTCACTTATGACAAGAATATTCCAAGATGACACAGGCTACAATTTTGAGTAGTTCAGAGAGACAGGTTTCACACATGGATTGGCCTCCGTAGAATCCAGACCTGAACCCCACTGAGAACCTTTGGGATGTGCTGGAGAAAATTTTACAAAGTGATCCAACTCCATCCCCAGTATAAGTTCTTGGCCAAAAATTCCACCTATGGACTGTAATACATTTTTTGACAATGTTCAGTCTTATCCAGCGACACCATGGTGAATGTGTGCTGCGTTCAAAGGGTCTGAGAGTGTGGGACTTTTTTGTGGCAAGGCACACACTTTTACACACAATGATTTCTGGATGTTAAATGATCTATGGTGGAATACAAAACATTACAGAGTTCGATTATATGTAACTGCAGCCGTTGGAAGATAACTTTAGGTTCTACACTGCCCGGCCAAAGAAAACCTCACACATGCAATATTTCACTGCACCACCTTTTGTTTTGATTACAGGAGACATTCACTGTGACATCTTTTTGTGACATTATATGTGACATTATATCCCCGAAAACAAGTTTCGGGGATGTAATGGTTTTACCCCAAATGCCTCCACCGCCGCCGTTTATCCTTCGTGTGAACGCGATAATTAGGACAGATTTGGTTGGATTTCTTCCCCCTTGATAACCAGCATAGGGGACCCCTAGTGGAAGAACCCTATCGATGTCAGCCTCTGTGAGTTTTATAAATCCTCCAAATGGGGGCATTTTAGTTGAAATTTCCTTCATCCATTTCCTTCATCTACTGTTTGACTGTTGTTTATTTTCAGATTCAACTACACTGCGTTCCAAATTATTATGCAAATGATGTTTTTGTTTGATTTTCCAAAATACTTGATGCAAATGACGA
>JAPQRP010000003.1:9683996-9697123 GCA_037367295.1 Apogon hyalosoma
CAGGGGGGGGGGAGCCAGGCAGTGACATTTTTTGTGTGCTAGTGGTGGTGGTGGTGAAGGTGGGGGTAGGAGTAGGATTAAAATGGGGGGTGGGGGGGTGGACTGGGAAAAGGAGGAGTTGAGGGCAAAGCAGAGGTTTGAAAGAAGACAGGGAGTAAATGGGGAGGGGGTCAAGGAGATATATGATGTGGTATTGGGGTTTCTCCAACTTCCATGCACATGCAGGGACCCCACCTTTCACTGGCCACCCAGCTGTGTAAACACCACATCACTGGCCCCTTGGCTGCAGCGCTCAGCCAATGAGACAGCGCGATGATGTGGGAGGCGGGATATGTGAATCAGCTTCTGGGTGTGGAAAGAGAGGGAGAAAAAACAGTGAGAGAGAAGCTGAAGTGACATAATGAAGAAGGGGTCAGAAGTTAAACTCATCGTCCTCACTCCCCCTGTCTTCCTCTGTCTCCCTCCCTCAAATCCTCATTTTCAAAACACAAATCTGGCTTAGTGGCATTGTTAGTGCAGGTAAAAACCAAAGACATGAATTGCATAAATAATGGATGTCGCCTTTTTATGTCACCCATTGATTTCTTGCATTGATGACTCTTAATTGCCATCACCATGTTGTTATTTGTAAACAAGTGACCATATTTGGAAAAAGAGAGTAAAGCTGGGGATGAGTGAAGGTTGAAACTCACCGAACTAAAGCTACATTACTGAAAATACCAACTACATGAATAACACTGATGTTAAACACCACTAATTTCAGCTTCAGAGTAAATCTTAACACATACAACTGTTTTTGTCATTCATTCATTTTCTGAACTGCTTTGTCCTCAGGAGGGTTGTGGGGGTGCAGGAGCCTATTCCAGCTACCGAGAGGTGAAGGCTGGATACACCCTTGATGTGTCACCATCACAGAGCGGATATAAACAGACAAACAACCATTCACACCTTCAGGCAATTTAAATGTAACCTATTAAGGTGCATACCTTTGAACAGTAGGAGGAAGCAAGAGTATCCAGAGAGAACTCATTCAGGCATGGGCAA
This sequence comes from Apogon hyalosoma, assembly GCA_037367295.1. Lineage (NCBI taxonomy): Eukaryota > Metazoa > Chordata > Actinopteri > Kurtiformes > Apogonidae > Apogon > Apogon hyalosoma. The sequence continues at coordinate 9,685,041 of JAPQRP010000003.1, forward strand.
TGCAAACTTCATACAGGACGGTGTTTGGTAGTATTAGCTGGTCCACTGATATGAGTTAGCTAGCTCGCTAACTAACTATATAATCAATATGGATAAATGCTAACATCAGCTAATATAGCAAAGTTATGCTAACAGGCTAGATATTGTATTTAATTACCAGTTCACTTCAATATAGAATCCTCAGATGATCTTTTTAGTGTAAATTGTTAAATACAACTAAAAGAGAGCTATCAGTCAAGGAGAAAAATCTGTTTTACTGAGCAAACAGCTCAGCGGACAAGTGAACTGTGGCTAGCAACTCACAGCTAGCAGCTAGCCACCTGTGCCAACACTCACCTGTCAGTCAAAGTGGCCACGCCCTCAAGTATGCATAATGGTAAGATTTAATGTAAATAAAATGGGTAAGCTGAATATATTGACTCTGAATATTAGCACTAAATAATAGGAAATTAACTATAGAGACTTAAACCTGTACCAGCCTGTGCTTTTCTGCTTTTTAATACAGTCTATATATTATGCTTGGACCAGAGTGAAGCGGGTAAGCTTTGTCACACCAGCTGAACTGCTCAGTGTTCACAAAAAAACAGAAAAGACGTAAAGTATGCATTAAATCAAAGAGTGAATAGAGAATACAAGTATTAAAAGAGTGGAACATGGGGAGCTATACAGCACAGCAAAGCAAGAGACAAGAAACATTCAGCGCAGTGAAAGACAGTGAGTCTGAAGCCAAGCAGGAGAGAAGTGTCTTGTTTGAGATTTACTGTGGTAGTGGGAGAGATTTGGCTGTGTTCTTATAGCACACTGTGGACGGAGCCAGAGGAGGAGAAGGAAGACAGATTTACATGGTGAGAACAGCTCTGGCTGCTCTGGAGAAGCACACTGGTCACAGACTGTTCTCTGGTGACCTCTATATTAAAACACCACCAAATGACAACTACTTCACCTCAAAGAAACACAACACACACTATTCATATCTTCACTTTTGAAATTATTTTTCCGAGTACACGTACACACCCTTAAGTCCAGTCCCTCCAGGCCACCTACCCACATTATACAACCCAAAATACAAAACATCCCACTCAGAAACCCAAGTAACAGTTGGTCACTTCAAACACCACAGCAACATAGACAGTTAATATTACTGAGTAGACTAAAATGTGTAAAATCAAAATGAATTGAAATCTATTTCATAAAAGGTAGTTTGATGTAATTAATACAGCCTAAGTACAGAATTTGCTGTGTTCAAATTATGATCGCAAGAACATTCAATCTTGTTAGGTATTTCTCAAAACCTTTGTTAGATGTACTAAATAATAAATTAATTGCTACCTGGATAGTTTGGTATTAGATCTACTAAAGCTCCAGGTAACATTTAGTGAGATTTACTTAAATGATTTTAGTACGTTTGAATTATTTGTTCAGCAAATTTTACTACTCAATAAAATAGCTTTTTTACATTAACTTTGTTTCCTTTTTTGTGTTATCTTAAATAAAGCAATGAATTAGGCGTAAATATAGTTTTAAAACATTTTCCTTTACATTTTTCATTTTTTCCTTTTCTTCATTCCTTTTTTCCATTTCCTTTCAGCAAAATAAACTCCTTACTTTTAATTACTTTTGCACTTTTCATTACTGATTTATTAAAGTCCATAGAGTTTTTTTACTGAAATTGTTTGAAAAGTCATTGAAAAATTATGAATGTGTTAATTTAATATTAATTTGTTAAAATGATCTTCTGTGTATTTTATTTAAGTAGTTAATGTTGGATATATTCATTGACTAAGTTTTATTTCAACGTAGTCTCACTTTTTACACTTTTTACAGTGGGATTGTCCAGTGGTCCTTACAGCGTAGGACTTGTAATTATAAGCTTCATTGTCACAGTTAAAGTCACTGTAACACACGTTTCATGTTGTTAAACACTCGTGTGTCATCATAGGATTCCAGTTTCATGCTCACCAGATCTCTGCCATTTATTTCTGCAAACATCTAGTCACACCTCAACCTATCATTAATATCTGCATTAATCACAGAGTAAAGCAGGAAGTGGGTCATGATGGGTGTCTGTGTCGGTCTGTCCTGTGTGCATCCACTCAGACAAAACTGGGATAAACCCCTGTAGGTGTGTGTCTGTTTGTGTGCCTCTTTTTGGGGTTTTACTCCTTATTTAAGACCAATATTTACCCAGCAGCCCCAGGGTGAGATTACCTCATATTCTCTCCCACCCAGCTGTGCTTTCTCAGCGTTTCCACGACAACCGACGGAATGTCCCATCATGTTTATCTGCCTGCCAGGAAAACACAGGGAGAAAGAGAGAGAGAGTGAGAGGCAGAAAAAGAAACAGGAAAAAGATGGAGATGATGCATCTAAGTGGGATTGGTGAAGTAATCACACAGGAACTCTTCAGAATCGCCCCTTACAACACACACACACACACACACACACACACACACTCAGTTGAAGAGATGTTACTGTTATAAAAGAGGCATTACCCCAACAGGAACTCTGTCAGTACAGTGCTGATTAATATGTCACCACATACCTGATATAAAGCTGAATTCAGATCTTTAAAGTTTTTCATTTCTTTGCCTTCACTTGCAGAATTTTAAGCTTTTTTTTTTTTTTCAAATTTCTAGATTCAAGAAGTTTATTGTCATATACACAGCAGTACTAAGCAATGAAACTCTTACTTTGCGAGTTCCCTTCACACAACAAACGTCAACAATTAAATCAAACTGAAAAGGAAAAAAAGGAAATAAGCTGTACATTTAAAACAATTTAAACTAAAATAAAAGGAATTAAACTGTACACTAAACATTTTTGAAAAAACGAGTTGTTTTTCTTTTGATTCATGCTGACTGTGAAAACATCTTATTTCAGCTAACATGTAAAGGTTTAAACAGATATAAGTGTAAATTATCTCATTAAATGTTCATAACACTGATTAATATGGAATCACACACAATCCAAGCCTTAGTGTATGTCATTAAACTTTCCTTCATACTCATTAAAGCTATCCAACTAATTGCATACATGTTGTGTTTATTAATTTGCTTAAATGTCTCTTCTACAATTCAAGCAGTAAATGGTTTTGGTGGTGTTGTTCCCAAGACCTCCGAAACCAAGACCAAGTCAAGACCATGACCAGATACACAGTTATGCCATCAAGGCCTCGCTTTCTTGTAAGTGTTTAGCATGAGCAAAAATCTAACTTTTTTTTTAACAATTTGTCATCACACATACTGTTTATTCACTCTGCCTTAAAGCTAACGCTAAGTTAACCCCATCCTTCATACATTGTTTTTGTACCTGCAAATAGCTCCCAACGGACACTAGTGTTCAGAAACACTGGCATCTACTCAAGTGGTAAACATGTAGAAGTAATATTCAGTAAATATCTTTGGATGAAGAGGTTTCAGAAGAGTTTTGGCATGGAAATGAATTACTAATGTTAGCTTTTTTTCCTTTTTTTCTCACTTACACTGCCTTTACACTTAAAAACATTTCAATGCTCCAAATTTTACTAATTTATATATTATTTTAAAAACGTTTCTTAAGAAATTTAAGTTTTAAAATAGATAAGGACACACATCTGTTAAAATACTACAGATTTAAGCATAATTAACACATTATCAACAGTAGCAGTGATTACTGATTTTTGAAATATTTTGCATGAAATCACAATAATTGTGATCAGATCTAGATCTAATCTTAAAATTCCAAGTTGTCTTTGTCTAATATAGATAGCTGATTGTAGGATGGGACTTAAACTGATCTAAAGTAGTGCAACACATAAACTAGTCTATTATTATTATTATTAGTAGTAGTAGTAGTAGTAGTGGTAGTAGTAGTAGTAGTAGTAGTATAGTCAAAAATACATGAGTTAAAACAAGTTGGTACAAAAAAAAGTGCACGATGTTCTTATATAGAACATAGAGTATAGAATATAAAAAAAATAGCATTATGAAATCATCATATCAGAAGCATTTGAAAAACATCACACTCCTATAAAAAAAAAGAATAATAAGTGTCATGTATCAACAGATTATATTAAACACAGCTCTGAAATCAAATTTGAGTTGTAGTACGTGTTGAAAACATGCACTGTATCTAAAAACACTTATTATTTAATTGTAATTATTATTGGTTCTGTTTATTTAACAGAAAAGATTATATTATGTCACACTAGGAAAGTTACAGGTGTATTTAATAAAATGAATGATGAGTAAATCCCATATACTGGTTGGTTTACCATTCCTGTCATTTATTACTGGAACATTTAGACATGAGAGACATGAGAGACATGATTAACGTTAATTATAATAGAAATATAACATCATTCAATACTCCCTGATGAAATGTTGATATGTATGTTATTAAAAAATACAACAGTTCTTAATTTGATCTTTTTATTGTGTAAGTACAAGATCACTGTGTTCATGCATTTAGATGGCTGCAGTCGCTTGTAAAAACAAAAACAAACAAAAGAAAGAAACAATTTACTGTAAAAAGCAAATTTCTGCCAAACTCCAGAGCTGTTGTTCTGGCATTGACCTACGACACCCCAGAAAGGATGAAACAAAGGGGAGAATAATATGATTAGTTTCAACTTAGTGTAGCTCTGGACAGCTGAAAGTTATTTTTTACACGCCTTTGGAACAATTTATCATCATGTGTGAGTGGGTTTTAAAACCACCAGCGCCGCATGGGCTGAATTCAGCAACTTTCAGAATAGCAAACCCTCCTTAAACCACAATAGTTGATTTTGACTCTTTTAGCAAGTTACTCAAGAAGCCAAAACTTTGTTTCTTGTTCTCGGCTGGTGTAGTCCCTAGTACAGTCTCCCATTTGCCTTGAAAAAATATTGAATTATTTATTAGGTAAAGCATAAAGGGAATTCTATTTGGCAAGTGAAATGTGCAATTAATGTCCCCCTCCACATAACCTCAGTAACAGAAGAGTGGAGGAGTTTGATATGTCACTGAGCAACTGAACATTAACAAATGTAACAGTAGGTCATTAGGTGTCATTACTGCAGATCTCCTCCTAATGACCAAGCACTCTTTCCTCGGGATTAAAGCCCACAGTTATTTTATGGTTCCTGCAGTGTGGACTCTGTCTTGCCATGGGAACGGACAGTTATTTGCTTCAATTTGCAACAGAAAAGCTTGTGGTGTATAGTGACTGTTAGAGAATGTTCTATTTGGTCTTCTCCTGGCTTGTTTAAGTGATAAAAGTGCCATTATTTAGCCCCTGAAGCCGAGAGGAAAGTGCAAACAAAACTGTATGACCTTCTGTCAAGAGCCTCCGTTCTTCAGAAGCTCATTAAGGGCCTCCAGGAGGACAGCGCATCAATTGGCGAGGTCCTCCAGTTTCCTCTTGGTCGTTTTAAGCTTCACTTTTGGATTTAACACAGTCATCGGTCGGGTAAAGTCAGAAATTGACTCCATTTAGACACAGAGAGGGCATGAAAGACGTGGCGCATTGAGATTGTATGGGAGAGTTATTAAAACAGCAGGAATGGCCCTTGGACTCCAGCCAAGGAGGATCTTACCCTGTTGCGCACTGACCGGATTTGGACAGAAGTGGATTCACTTGTTGAGATGCGTCACAGCAACAGTCCTGTGATGAGTGATTCTGGTCATTCTTGAAGGTTTAATTGCAGCAGACAAATAAAGCAGAGCTCATTCTGTGCGAGTCTGCATTTGCACTATGAATGCAGACATGCAGGAGCGTTTAGTGAACTCCACCATGCATTTGGTCAATGACATGAACCTGATGGAGCTGCCTCCAAAGTATGCCTTAGTACCCAAACAACAGGTGGATTCCCAGTTCGGACTGACCAACCAGACGCGTCGGAGCGACTCGCCCTGGGGTGGAGACCTGGCGAACGGCGTGCGCACTGCGGAGGTGAGCACCGAGCACCTGGTGATGGGCGCACCGAGGTACTGCAGCCACGGGACGCACGGGCCCAGCAGCAAGTCCAAACGGAGGAGGATCATCACTGTGGTCCAACGACAGGCGGCCAATGTCCGGGAGAGGAAGAGGATGTTCAGCCTGAATGAGGCGTTTGATGAACTGAGGAGGAAAGTTCCCACATTCGCCTACGAGAAGAGACTGTCCCGCATTGAGACCCTCCGTTTGGCCATCATCTACATCTCCTTCATGACGGACCTACTGGAGAATACCTGAGTCACAGACGTCAAATATGAACGCTGATCCATGGCCTGTATTGTTGATGCGGATCTCAGCAAGGAAAATGTACCTGCTAAATGATTTATTATAGACTGAGCCAATATATTTAAGAAATGATTACAGGGAACTACAATCCGCGTTTTCACAGTGACATTTACGTTTCATGGAAATGACTTGGTTTAATAATTAGCTGTTATCAAAGTGTAGTAGTGCAGCTTTGGATTCCCCGATACTGAGTATAAATAATGTCAAGAAATAAATGCATAGGTTCTGCTCATTTTATATGTTCTTTGCGGCGTATGCATTACAAAAACCAAACAATAAGCAGGTTCAGTTCAGCCAAGAGGACAACGGGTTATGTGGTTTTTATGATCTGACCTACACCGTTGGCCATGAAGTTGGAATTATTTTGTTTTCAGACACAGTCTTCTTTTTATTCCTAATTACACACATCAGTAATCACCTTTGACTAAATGCAGTGACTTCCTACTGAGTCCCAGTTACACTGAATCGTTTAATGAGAAGAGGTAAAAATATTTTACTCCAACATTATGGGCAACGATGTATATTTAGGGAGAATATACAGTATATATTGTCATTATGTAAAAGACTGTCATTTAATTGACATTTTGCTCAATCTGAGAGTCTTGCTTCTAACCAATTACACCCTCAGTACGAGCTATTCCTCTGAGATTTTTGCGTCAGAATATTGAGCTGACCTGACGCACAGGTGGGGTTTTCAGAACCTTGGAGAGCGCACAGACGCCTCACCTGGTCCACCTCTGCTGTTTGTGTTTTCTCTCCAAACGAAAACTGGAGGCAAATGAAGTAGAATTTATTGCCCCTCAATAGGCCTGTCAACCTTGTCAAGTGTAAATGAGGTTAAGATTGAGTGGATTTGAATCTCAAATCCACGGCTCACTTCATGACGCTGGATATTATCTTTGGCACTGAGGTGTAAATCGAGTTAGGGTGCTGATGCGTAATTTCTGGACAGACAGGCCTTCAGATACGCGGGGTTGATGGATGAAAGACGGAGAGATAGCCCTCAAAGGCCGGCTGTGTTGTGGCTCTCCTCATTTGTCATCCTCCTTAGTAAGATGTGAGGTTTCCCAGTTACAACTGACACCACAGACCACCTCCAAAAAATGCCACTTCCACTTTTAGGGACACGTTTTGATCAAACAGAAGCGGATCTGGGTGGTCATGTGTATACCTGAGCGTGTATAGGATCTGTGTGTAAACGGTTCTCCTCTCGTTCCCCTGTATATCTCGATCACCTCTACTGTTTGTATTGCTGCTGCAGCCCTACACCGCCTTGGCGACCCCGCTGTGAGCGCGGATCCGCCCTGTGAGCTCCCTGGGACGGCCCGGCTTTTAAACCTGAGCCGCGGTGTCCAGATCCCTGCGGGAGTCAGACCCATTTAGGCGCATACCTCAACGCGGGGCCGCTGACGGGAAAATAAACACCTCGGTCTTACGACCAGAGACCTCCTGCTGTGACAACCTCCTGTGTTTTAACAGGTCTGGTATAGTCCCACCGCCAACACTGCCTCCATCTCAGCGTCTAGACCTGCATGGGGAGAAAAGGCCTTGGGTTATCTGCCACAGAAAATATATAAAATCAGTTCATGTTTCCTCGCTGGAAGACATAAAATCTATTAACAACTGAATTAGAAAATGACTGATGTTCAAATTTATATTTATTATGTTTTTAACCTAAGTTTCAGTATGTTGATTTAGACATTTATACTCAACTTAGACTCATTTTAACATGTTCAGGTTACAACAAAGTAAGAAATACTCAACAGAAATACAGGTAAAGTGGATATTATATCAGACTATATCACTAAACCATTCCCTGATGCAGATCTGAAGTCTTGTTTCTTCTTTCTTCTTATTTTCTGTGAATCAGACAAAACTTGGGGTGGGACCGGCACAGTGGGACCGGCACAGTTCATCCCCCGAGACAGTTTTACAGTCCTTGCACATATCCACCCTGATATTTCTGATATTATAGCTAGTCCTGTTTCTCCTGCAGTATTATGTTACAATCCCTCTCACCCAATCACAGAGCTCCCCAAAATCCTCCTGCCCGCTCCCCTATAAGAGCCCCGGCCCTCCTAGTCTGGCAGACTCCTCTCCCTCTCTGTGGCTTATGAATATTACCATAACACCGACCAGAAGCCATACACAGGCCTGATAACGTGTTGTGTTTGTTGACAGTAGTTGAGGAGGTAGGAGTCGGGGGTTACACGAGATCATAACGGTCCTCAAGACCACAGCAAAGTTTTTTAAGAAAGAGTATGCGAGAAGAGGACTCCTCCCCAATGGACAGTGCGGGGAACAGTGAGGAGGAGACGGACCGTCAGCTGCCGAGAAGAGGCGCAAGGAAGCGCCGGGCGACGCGGAGGAGCGCGGACGAGGAGGAGGAGGGGGACGTAGAGAGTCCGAGCCCCGGGAAAAAGAAATGCAGGAAGATGTGTGACGGCGGAGGCGGTGGCAGCGCCGGGAGTGGCGGCAGTGAAGCCAGCAGCAGCCCCGCGCGCTCCTTCGATGACCTCCAGACACAGCGCGTGATGGCCAACATCCGCGAGAGGCAACGGACGCAGTCTCTCAACGAGGCTTTCACGTCGTTACGTAAGATCATTCCCACCCTCCCGTCGGACAAACTCAGCAAAATACAGACGCTGAAGCTGGCGGCTCGGTACATCGATTTTCTCTGCCAGGTTCTGCAGAGCGATGAGTTGGACGCGCGAGGGTCCAGCTGCAGCTACGTGGCGCACGAGCGTTTGAGCTACGCGTTCTCGGTCTGGAGGATGGGGGGCGCGTGGTCTCTGTCTACTACGTCCCACTAGTCCGGCTGATAGGGTTGGAACACCAAGGTAAGCTGAGTTCATTTTACTTTTCGGCAAAGAAAACAAGTTGTGCCAAAATGTTCCTTTTTACGCACATTTTACGCATAACTCTCAAATAGAAAAAAACAATGTAATACTCCAGTTGGGAAAAGGTACCGTTTCCGAAATACTGTACAGTAACCCCAAAGCCATCTAAATGTATTTATTCCTTCTATTTTCGTTCTGAAAACTTGAACAGTCCCAGTGGAGGGAACCAAAATCTAAGGTTACGCACATTATTTGTACAACAGCCAAGAGGTTTCACCACTTGAAATATTACTTGCACACATCATGAAAACAACTGAAATGAAACAATGAGGTTGTTTTAAGACGAGAAAATTATGCACAGCATAAATGTTCTGGCTTTATAGCACTTTGTTATCTTTATCACAGGACATAAGACATGTATCTGATTTCTGGTCACTGATTTTTTTTTTTTTTTCCTAAATCCAAACATATTTCTTTCCCAGATTATCCAGACTGAAGAACCGGTGGATCAGTCCAAATCCTCTGATAGACTGAAACAGGTCAAACACAGTTGAGGCCAAGGCCCAGTCAGCCACTGCGTCAGGCCTCAGAGGAGAGTGGGCTTTTCATATTTTCCCATTGCATGGACTGAAACATTTGCAAGGGAGCACTTAGGACAGGACAAATATGAAGAAAGAAGAAGAAAGACCACTGCGACTATGAATGTTGTAAAAACACGAACGGACTCTGTGGAACTGCTATATTTTGAAACATGAGAGAAACATGACAATCCATTCCACACATTCCCTGTGACAGTGTCTCACAGCAAATGAAGTGTTTTGTATTTATTTTTCTACACAACTTTGAAATTCTTTCCCACTCCAATAAAAGATATTTATTGTGGGATATCACAGAATGCTAAATGGATCTGGAGTCTGCTCATTTTGAGTGTTGTAAATATATATTGTGATATCTTGAATAAACAGAATGGATGTATTTTAAACCTCTGAGGTGTTTGGATATTCATTCATGGAGTTTTAGGCTGTGATCTCGCTAATAAAAGACAGACTAATAAACTGTCCTGAATGCTTAAGAATACCTGAAATATTTGAAACAAACTCATTTCCCATAGTCTCCGTATTCAAGGTCTGTGTGGAGAGTTTATTTTCACTGGTTGTTGCTGAATCCCCAGTTAACTAAACCACAGTGGAGGGGGCAAAAGAAAACATCTCATACCCACAGCTTATTCTGTAGTGATTTCTTGAGCTCAGGGATCTGGGAAAGCCATAATTAGCTGGTGGTCTGTTTGAACAGGGTGGTTGTGGAGCTGTGGGAGGCATGCACGATATTCCCAGATGTCCTCTGAGCCACAGGTCAACATGGGAGTCTCCTGCAGGTGCTACACCAGTTACCCCAAGAGTTCTGACAGATAACTAGATGGATATGGGTCATAATCCAAACTAGGTCCTGGAAGATGTCATACAAATACCTGAATCAGACAAAAGTGGAATGGGTTATCTTTCTATCTGAATGTGGTGTGAACAAAAACATCAAATACTGTGTATTAAAACCTATAACCTGTCATGCATGTTATTGAACTCTGCCTGACTTTTATTGCTTAGTTCACTTAGGTTGTGGCTCAAAAACTACAATATATTAACAATTTAAATTTTGGCAAAAGGTTTTGCAAAAAAGGGAAAGTTATGAAAACAGAAAGTAGCCAATAAGCCTGGTTTTTTTTTTTTTTTTTTTTATCAGATTATTAATGTTCACATCACCTCTTTCAAAAATATTCATTTAACTCTCTAGGCGGAAACAAATAATGCACTTATAGCTCTAGTTATATCTATATACTTGTATGTGCAGAACTTTATATTTGATTATAGATCTGTTTTAATATAGAACTGTTTGCGTTTCATTATTTGCATTCTTTTTCCAGCCATTTTTGCTCTTGGATCCCTAATTCCATTTTGTACTTCTGTAATGACAATAAACTTAAATCAATTCTAATCTAATAAATGAAGTTTGGACTTTACAGTATTTTTCCCTTATCATCCACACGTCAAATCTGTTCTTCCCTTATAACAATAAATTAATTTCAGAGCCTGTATTTCACTCTGAAATGAAGCTCCTACGGGAATAGGCTATAACAGAAGCACTAATGTTCCATCAATCAGACAAGAGATGAAAGATACTGCAGTCAATACATATTCCTCAGTGGGTTACACTTTTGTCCAAAGGGTTTCTGAGGGATGATTATGGGACCATTACTGTGTTTTTGCATCACGGGTTGCGTGCGGAAGGTAAAGCCATCAGCTCTGACCCAAGGCCCTCGCCAGCCACCGGGGGGAATCGATTCCCACCCTTAGATCACCGTGGCCGTGTTATCTTAAACTTGAGGCTGTTGCTCTGACACAGAGGAATGTCACCTCTGAGGCTTCAAAACACATACGCACATACACACATATAGGTTATACACACGCAGAGGGAGATTTCTCACGCCTACCAAACAGGGAAATACATTCCTCAGAGAGAAAAAAAGAGGGGGAAGAAGGCTCCTGCAACCGTGCTCCTGCCCCTCTTTGATGTTTAAGGTAATGGGATGACTGCTTGTTATCAGTGTGAAGGCATCTGGCTCTCTGGATTTAAGTGTGCTATGATTTATAGTGTCTTTGATGACTGACACAGACACACACTCTCTCCTGCTCATTAATCACACTTACTATCTCCCTTCTTCTCTGGGCTTGTGGTCCTAAAAGTGATCTAAATGTCAAAGGTGCAGCCCTGTGTGTTTTCATGATGCCATGAGCTGTAAATCTTTGCAAAAATTGATTTTTCAGACATCTGCAATGATACGAAGTCCGAGTTTAAGGTTAATTCAATGTTCCAGCAAAGACCTGTACCTGTGTTCTGAACCTTTTTTTTTTTTACTTCTTTCAGCTTTGCATCTCCCTCAATTCCATCCATCTCTTGCTCTGAAGTTCCCCATTATGGGGTTACAAGCTCACAAAGAGACGGGGTGGG
>JAPQRP010000003.1:9709906-9724491 GCA_037367295.1 Apogon hyalosoma
CAATATCCCAGAAGTTTGACTGATAGGTTGCTATACTCTGATTAAAAAGTGTTCCTCTAATTTTTTTGAGCAGTGTACATGAATATATATATATATATATATATGGGTTCAAAGGTTATGAAGATTATGAAAAGGGCCATTGTAGGCTCTTTGGTGCACTAAGAGGAGACAGGGTGTGGTTGTAACACTTCTCACTTAATTTTTGACCTACATTCGTCAACTACTTGTGGCACCAATTCAAACCTCTACAAGAATACAGACCTCAAAAGTTAATGTGAATACATGGTGTTCCTTTACTACAACATACTGGGGCAGTTTGTAAATAGAGATGATGTTATACGTGTAAAAAAAAAATAAGAGAAAAGGTTTACTGAGATAAAATAACATTAGTCTTTTTGGACCCATAGACCCAAACAGCCACCTAAAACCATCTACTGATCTAAAATGTTTAATGTTGATCCACTAATCCTATTAATACATGTAAGTAATTGGTATAAAATACAGTTTGTCGTCTTTTCATGGTCATCAGATATGACCCATTTGGACGTTCAGAGGCTCCATAGTGAATGTGGAAATGTCGTCATCTTCTACAACATTGATTCACCAGTAAAACCCATGGAGTTGGATCAATGACAGTGGATGGACACACTGGGTTTTTGTGTTCAGTTATCGATATATTTGCTGAAAAAGTCACTTTTTCTTCAGTTTTCTCTGTTTCTGATTAAACAACCCTCAACTTTAATCTGAGCTGTTATGAACATCTACATGATCAGTGAATTAAATATAGGAAAATACCTGATTTTCACCTAAAAACACAAACAGACAGAGGATAATATTATAATAAATTGTGATAAATCACTTAAAAAAGATTACATTTAGACAAAAATTCATTTGGGAACTGCCACAAAAGTAGCACTGGGTCTTTAAGGGTTAATATTAATTATCATTAATTTCTCCTATTCTACACCCAATTTCTCCTATTGTCATTTATTTCAGCATATATTAAGATGGTGATACGGGTCACAATTTAAGTGAAAATGCCAATGATGCTTCCTTTAGACTGCCTTTTCATTTTTCACATTTATCACATGTGGATGGATGGATGGATGGATGGATGGATGGATGGATGGATGGATGGATGGATGGATGGATGGATGGATGGATGGATGATTAAAGAGGATGGTTCTAACTCTTTTAGGGATGTGGCACTATTTAGTTGCTGTCTTAACATAATATCTTGAAAATAGCGGGTGAAACACACATCACGTTTTAGTTAAGAAATTATTCTTAATCTGATACAAATCATTCAACTTTATCTGCATCATATAAGTACAAAACAGCAAATGGTCTTGGGTAAAATGAATACATTTTTCTTTATAGAATCTGGATATGTTGGTGTACAGTCTTAATATTCACTGTGGGTTCAGGGATGATGTAGGTAAACACCAATGTGATTGTTACATCTATGCCTTTCTTGCATACTTTTCTACTTTTACTTAACTAAAAAATTTTGCACACTAGTATTTTTAAGTAAAAATTTTGACCATCACTGGATTATGATCGTTTGAGTCATGTAACGGTGGCTGTTTATTCTTGCATACTGAATGAAAAACTTCATGTTATTCTGTAATCCTCAAAAACCAAGAATAAAATATTGTGATGGTTAAAGAAATGCATTTTAAAAGGTCATTTAAGGTTTTCAACCAACGCCTCAGATATGAAAATACAACAGCTTGTATTTACTTCATCATCAAATTACCATTGGCTGTCACATTCCACCTCCTGACCTTTGAACTGTGACACACACCGGTCTCCTCCTCCTTTAGGCCAGGCTTCAGGTCACTCTCAACTTTATCAAGTAGAGCAAAAAAGTGTGAAAATATGGCAGTGACTCTTTTAAATTACCCAGGAACTGTACATTAACACAACTTCACTGCCCTGTGGATTCAATGTTTTCATTACTGTATTCAGTATGACATTATAGTATAAATGACCACAGCTCAACCAGCAAAGCGATAGTTCCACCAAAAAGGATAATGAAATGATTGCATGCTTACATGTAATTGCAGTGTGAAGCTTGTCCTATGGCAATAAAAACCCAAAAACACTTCACACTCCTGCACCATAATGTAGGTCAACTCACATGTGTTTAATATACTCATGCAGGAATCACTTTTAATGTAATGTAAATATAATTGTTACTGTAGATTATCTTTACATATTATCAACTCAGACTTGGTCTTTATGATTCAGTCTTGAGATTTCCTTTCTCTCTTCTCTCTATTTATGCCTTTGTCTTCTTCATACATACTCAATTCATAATTAACTTGCAGACTTTTTCATCTTTATTTTTCCATTCCATGGTGACTTTCAGGTTTATCCTGGCATTTCATGTATTTTATGATTGCTGTGTTTTGATACTCTTCTACAAATGGTCTGGGAGTTTATAGAACTATGACTGGCATGCAAAAAGTGATTTATTTGAGACATTCCACTAATACTTCTCCTTCCACTTGGGCTCTGTTGGATTTTATTGTGAAGTGACAGGGCCCTCTAGCGGTACAGATGCAACACTGCACGTTAGTACAATTAGCTCTGAATATCTAAATAATATAAACTTTTAACTCCCAGCTTTCAGTTGAAGACTCCTCAAGAGAAACTGCAGTTAAGATGTATGAAGAAACTTAGACTAAGATTAATTATATTTCCTCATACTTTCATTAATTACTTTCATTGTAAAAAGTCATACAGATGTGTTCACCAGCAAAACGGGTTCTTCAGCATACCATTGTTGACTTGCTTCCCATACACAGGAAGACACTTAAATGTATCCTTAAGGTATTCACATTAATAACTGCAAAAACAGTAATATAAAAGTAATACATACATAATAATATAGATTATTATTGTTATTATTATTATTATTATTATTATTATTATTAACTGTCATTATAAATCTACTGTCATGACTGTGACAGTGCTTTAGTAAGAAAAAAAAGAAGTGAGAGAATTGGGAAACACAGGCAAGAAACATGAGAAGCCAGGGGAGATCTGTTTTGTGAGCATCTAAAGACTATCCAGCCAGCTGAGGGCAATGTTTTCTACTGGATGTGAACAAAATGCTCTTGCTTTGCCATGGCCTGCTGTGTGACTCAGCTGCTGCTCTGTCCACCTGTAGACAAGTACAGTATCATGACCCAGGAAAGCACAGACGACAATCTTTGTCTGCCACTCTGGGACTCTTTGTGTTGCTTTTTTGTTGTGTGCCCCGCTTTCTTTGCCAGCCAGTGTAAGGTATAGCTCAGGTTAATGAAGTGCTACTAGGGCAATGAATTATACATGATCACTAGCCTCTGGTTAACCATGTGATCAGATTGCCCTTTGGTTTTCTTGTGCTGTTTAATATTAATGCTCTTTTCTTGGCACCTTTGCAATAGTGTCAAAAGAAAACATATAATTAAGGAATATGTTAAGAAGGAGGTTGAATTAGTAAAGCTGTAGCATATCAGAATCAAATCATGTGCCACTGGAGTTGTGAAAAATTAATAACAAATTAATGTTATGTAATGTCATGTTACAGACAGAAATTATATATACACACACACACATATATATAATATAAAGATGTATTATATTATATTATAATAAGATATTATTATATTATATTATATTATATTATATTATATTATATTATATTATATTATTTTCGTACGTACGGTCTAAATTACTGTGTTAAGGCCAAGGTAATTGTGATTATCGTTGCATTTGACCGTCAATCAGTCACGGGTGTGTTTTTGCGTCATCACTTTTCATCCAATCACATCTCGACGTCGGTAAACGGGGCACCCTAGACGTAAATCTTGCAATCATGGCGACGCACCGAAGAGAGTACGGAGATTGGAAATACGACCACTTTTAACCGAAAAAAAAGCCTCCTGATCGCATGTTACAATGTGGTGGGGTTAGCCGGAGCCACCGCACGCACAGCCTTTTAGACGATGTTTGCAGAGGTAAGTTAGCGCCGCTGAAATCCATGCGTGTGTCACAGTAGTTTGTTTTCCAGTGGTAGACACGGCTAGTTAGCTTATAGCAACTAGCGCCCTAGCGCCTGCCCCGCAGGTAAACATACAGGCTGACAGGACGAGCCGTGGTGTTTTCAGATACCCTGCCTGCTATAAGTGGCAGTCAGCCCGGGATTACACCGTTAACGCTATGCTAATACGATGAGCTGAGGATATCCGCACTGTCAACATCGTGCCGAAATTAGCTACACACAGGCAATGTCGATAGTATGCGTTTAGATTATGAGTAACAACCCTCAACAGCCGTGTTCTACACCCCAACAAACACAGGTGAGATGGGCGGCAGCCGTGTGGACGGTTAAACAGAGTAAATAAACCATCAAGGAAAAGGGAAAGTTCTATGTTTAGCATCAACAGGGTGAATGAACTGTGTTCGTGGACTACTGATCACTAAACTCCTTCCATTTAGGCAGCTAACATGAAATGCTATGTGTTTAGCTACACATAGTGAATCGGATAGATAAGTGTAAGGTGATAAGATTCCTGCAGAATTCACTTTTACTTCGAAGATGTTACGGGTATGTTTCCAGTGGTATCCAGTTGTCAGTCTGAAAAGCTTCCTTCTCTGTTCAGTCACACACAAGTGGACACACACAGGCTTTGCCTTGAATTATTAACAGGGTGTCTTTTGTACATTGTTGCAGGGCCATTTGTTTATAGGGTTTCCGTCTTGGCTTTGTGACCATTTACTCTGACAGCTTGTGATGACACTGTGAATTTGCCACAGTTGTCACGTGATGCAGTTTCTCAATACACACTCGTTTCCTTACTTGGTGGACGGACTGTGTCTGTTCATAAAGATAAACTGTTGGCCATACCATATGCTGATCTGCAACAGTCTGTACAGTCCACCTCACCTGAGCGGCAGGTGACCCAGCCACATCTCGGCATCACTCCAGCAGTTTAAGTACAGGTTTAGCCAGTAATAAGGCTTTAGCCTGCTACTGTATTATTCTACACGCCTCACAGAGGTACAATGATGCCCGTGTAGCCCGGTGTTTAAGTATACGCTAGAGTGACACTGGCAAATGACTAAATGTGTAAACAAATGAGTTTGATTGAATCTGTTCTCCAGCTTTATAGCATCTTCTTGAATGGCTTTAACTTTTTAAGTTATATCTGAGATGCTGGTAGATGTAGCACTTTGTTTTCAGTGTTCAGTTTTTCCTGGCCTCAACCTCTGACTATGTCACTAAGGTTTTTGAGACTCTTTTGCACTTTATTTTAGGTGAGCAGTGAATATCTATATTTTATCATTTAACTCAAATGTTAAATTGTATTTCATTTGTTGCACTTGTGTTTTGTAGCTCCATTACTCAGTGAATTGAAGAATCAGGTATCAGGTATAGTTAACATTTTTTTGTGTGTCTCTGAATTGCTTACCCAGAGAGCTACACTGATCTGTTCTGTTATAGGGAGATGTGAGTTCATCCACAGGAAGACCATTATCTCTGTGCATTTCATTCCCTGGCACAATCTCATTACAGTGTCTTAATCAAAGCTTGGCAGACATTAAGGCCAACATACTCACACCCACATCAGACCTGCTTGTCATCTAGTACACATCTGAACTTCTTTAAATCAAGCAGAGTAGCTACTGTGTCACATAAACTTATACACTTCAACAGTGATGTCAAGTCAAACACCTCTGACTTGGATATGCATTCCTGTGATAGTGCCCACATTTGCTGGTAATTACTAATAGCTTGGACACAAAACATGACCTACACCCTACTGCAGTAACTTTCCTCCTGAAGATGACACTGAGTAACTGGGGAGTTGTAGGAGAAGGCATGCGGATGACTTCACCCTCCCCAGAGTAACAGGGAAGATAGCAGCTCAGGGGAGCCGGACACACCAAATTAGACTGAAGAATAAGGACGGAAATAATGCTCAGCCATGCAGGACACTTTCAGTGCACTTTTGCATTGTCTAAGAAAGTCTAGTAGAAGGATTAACACAGTTGTTCTAAATGACTGAGACTGGCTTGCTGTTTCGATGGTGGGTTTGAGAGCACCGTTGGCCAAAATCTCTCATAGGTTTTCAGTAGTGGAAGATCTCCTGACTGCAAATTCCACAACTTTGACACTGATTAAACAATGATGCATCACTATTCAGTTTCTAAACTCTATTCAAGTTTTTCTTCTAATGTGTCACCTGGTTCTATATTATACATTGACTACCAGGTCATAGATGCATTAACATTCACTGTGCGCTGCTTATAACATCACAGACGATCTCTGTTATCTGTGATGATACAACTCCTTCTGTTTAGATAACCTTTAGTGATAGTAGGTCCAACAATTATAATATGTTTACCATAAAAGGACAAGTCAGTTTTTACTCTGTCATTTTATTTCCACTGTACACCCATTGAAAATGTGTAGACATGTACTCAGATCTGTCACATAATCCAGTTGCTGCTTTTTAACCTATGCTTCAAATGTGTAGATGCCGTATACTGTCCTGGTCATATCATAAGTATGTGTACCATATGTGCAGTTACCTCATTATCTAGGTCATATTTTTACTTTGTATATCCCTGCGCTCATTTGTTAGTTGTTTACATCACTGTGTTCAAAAGTGGATCGTTGTGGTCTCTGTGGTTTCCTCCTCTGCTGTACCTGTTACTCCAACTCGCAGTAAATTGGTTCAGGTAATTTTAGCTGAACGGTAGTAGAGGATTGTACAGCACAGATATTGGGAGTAGTTTAAACTGCTAGATTTTGATAGCATCTGCATCACTGTGGTAGTTGAAGGACGGCTCCTTTTGGTTTAGGGATGCATGATCTAGCCCATGGGTCGCCAACCTTTGTTGTTTAAAGAGTCATTTTAGGACAGAAATGGAAAAAAAAAAAAAAACTGTCTGGAGCCAAAAGATATCTTGATATGTTTTGCCTCAGAGTGATGACTGTTTAAAACACAGGTGTCCAACATGCGGCCCGGAGGCCAAAACCGACCTGCCAAAGGGTCCAATCCAGCCCGTGGGATGAATTTATGAAATACAAAAATTACACTGAAGATATTAACAATCAAGGATGTTAAAATCATTTTCCGTTAACTCAACCTAAAGTGGGTCAGACCAGTAAAATATTATCATAATAACCTATCAATTATGAAAGCTGCAAATTTTTCTCTTTGTTTTAGTGTAAAAAAAGTTACATTAGACAAAAATGGTTACATTTACAAACTATCCTTTTACAAAAAATGTGAATAACCTGAACAAATATGAACAACCTTAAGTGTCTTAAGAGACGTATGGGGAATCTTAACAATATTCTGCCTGCTACTAAATATTTTGGGTATTTGTAGAACCACTGTGATCTGTAAGTTGTAATGCACATATGCAGATAATAAACTAAGGCGTAATATTATTAAAATTGCACTTATTTTCCTAAGAATTTTCAAGGTGTTTATATTTGTTCTAGTTGTTCATGTTATGTTCAAGTACAGTTCTTAGATGTGAACATTTTCAGTACAGAATCTTACTTTTTCACTCAATAGCACAGAGAAATCTTTGGAGTTGACATTATTCATAAGTTCTTATCCAGTTATTTATATTATTTTACTGGTCTGGCCCACTTCATATC
The DNA here is from genome assembly GCA_037367295.1 of Apogon hyalosoma. NCBI lineage: Eukaryota > Metazoa > Chordata > Actinopteri > Kurtiformes > Apogonidae > Apogon > Apogon hyalosoma. The sequence goes on from JAPQRP010000003.1 coordinate 9,717,579, forward strand.
TTATTAGGCTGTATGTGGCCCCTGAACTAAAATGAGTTTGCTACCCCTGGTTTAAAAAGTTCTTTAGTATGAGTTTGTACGGAATATGTCAGAATAAATCAAAGTTTGCAATTACAGAACTACCAAGAAATTACAGAAATACACTAAAGAAAATGGAGACATTTGTCATTATTGTGTTGACTGGTATGTGAAGGCTGCCTTTGCAATAGAGTAAATCGATGAATACTTTCAATGTCATGAAATAAAGTCTACTTTTGTTACCACTACTACTTCTATTTTTTTTATTAATTTGGAGTGTAGTCTACATTTTTATAACTGCATAACATCAGAATGACTTTATGGTTCGACAATAATAGCAAAATGTGGAACAAATAAGTGTTATTCGCTTCCATATGTTTTTTTTGACAAAGCCACATGGAGCTACTTAAAAAGGGCCCAAGAGCCAAATGTGGCCCCGGAGCCACAGGTTGCCTACCCATGATCAGCCAAAAGAGCCATAGAACCATGATCCATAATCAGAATGGCTGTTTTTCTCTACTCTTATAAAATATAGGTCAATTACTGTTCGATCCCTCTGGAAAACACGTCATACAACAAATTAAGATCATCCGCAAAAAGATCGTGAAATTGCCCAGTCCTACATCAGCTGACAGAATCAGGTGGACATGTTGGTAAGTTGGCTTTCAGCCAAAGTGTCAATAGGATGAAAAACTTTTCAACGTGTACATGCACTGTATTAGAAGATTAATCTTCTCTTAGTCTTAGTTTTAGCTCTCCTAGTTTTAGCTCCTGGTGTTCTGCTGGTTTTAATGGATTAGGCTGCATGATCAGCCCCACTCTCACTATGTCTCAGGCATTAACCATGGGTTCCCATAGGAGAGCTTTAATGGGCTGAGTTAACCTCTCACCCACTGGCCCCACCAGTCAGCGATGTAGCTCAGGTTTGTGGACTAGTGGATAAATCACTAAAACAGAAATATCTGCCTTTGAGCAGGTCTTCCTATGCATGAGTCTTAAGTACGTGCTGCAGAGAATATGTGTTTGGTTTCCATTTGTGCCAGGAAATCTGGGAAGCGATAATCACCACCACTCTGATAAGAGGTTGTGTTCACATCTGAATACGCCTGGCGTCAAGGACATCTAAGAGTGGAGTGCTCCTCAGACAACGTGCTTATGTGGCAGTGCTCTTAAACGTTTAGAGAACACGTACAGGTCGAGTTGCTAATGGTCATTTTACCTGAGGGATAGTCATCATCCTGCAGAAAGTTAGCTAAATAGGAAGATAATATTCTCATACATGTATCTGCTTTAAATTTTTCCAGAGTAGAAAGAAGTTGTGTTTTTATCAGTAAAATTGTATATAAGACTGAAAAAGAGGGGTTTTATTATGCGTTTGGTGGTAACAATCATGTACTTGTATATGCACATACTTTATTGAACGACTTTTAACTATTGTTACATTCACATCTGTGCATGTCCATTTCATGTCCATTGCGTAAGACATCGCTTAGATGTTTATGTGTGTTCCCGATGGGCCTGGGTGTTAATCACTGGAACAGATGGTTCATGTTTAAAGCCCTGTGTAAGCTGTAATGACTCAAGAGTGTCGGTTATCATCTCTCCTCCAGAGCCAAGCCTCCACAGCCTCATCGCCTCATCACACAGCCCTACTGATAGCCTCCACATCCACGCTGCTTATTGGCACCATTGACGTCAGACTGGACTTAGATTTCCCATTTGAACTACTTTCTCAGGAAATGAATGCATTTTGGAGAATGGTCAAACTTGCGTGAAACCTGTGCGGAAAAAAAATCAAATTCTTGTAGAAAACCTTTTTATGACGTTTTTTTCTGGAAAGCAAAAGGTACAGTTCTGTTTATTTCAGATGTTTATTGAAGTAGTTATGCAAGGTCTGAACATTGTTTCAGACAATAGTAGTTTGTTGGGATAGCAGCCAAGAGAAGTGACAAAGTGAATGTATTAAAACAGGTTCAGTGATGTTGATGGTAATGTGTGACCTGTGTAGTGAAGGCATTGTTGTAATGTATGTGTCAGTGCTGGCTGCAGTGGGCTGTTGAAAGGTTCTGCTTACAGTTGAGCGCTGCCTTCTTTTGTGGTTATTGTGTGGGTGAAAGTCAAACAATAGTTATGTTACTGTAGGTCATGCTGTTAAGTGAGACTTGAATGCCTGAATTACGTTTACTTGTGTACTTGTGCTTGTGTTACTTGTGTTGAGAATTGCTGTCAAATGGGCAGAGTTTCACACGTCGCAGTTGATTTAAGATGGCCAAAGAATGTAGAATATAGACTATTCTGTGAAAAGCATCTATCTGTATTTCCTCTGATTCTAGCCCTGCTATAACAGTACTCTTCTTTGGCCTTTTCTCTTCTTTGTGTCCTAACCCTGTGATTAGTGACTTTGTCTAAACTAGTCATGACTTAGAAGAGGTCTGGTCAAGCCAGTTTGAACACATTCTACAGTCCAGACACTGTCAGTACATGTGTTTGGCTATTGTAATTGCTATCTTTTTGCTCTTTGATGGGATTTTATAAAACGGATTTGGCTGAATGTGTCTGAAGAAAGTGGCCAAAAGTAACTTCAGTAACTGTAGTAATATAGTTAAATAGATCTGGCTCACAATATGATGGAGCATGGGGGTAACAGATTAGTAACCAGTTGCATGCAAGTCAGGTTTCATGCATTCTTTTTTCCATCCTTAGCCTTTTCTTTTTCATTTCTGCCATAAAAAGGGAATTTATTTGAAATTAAGCCATTTCAATTCATGCTCAGAAAAAATTCTAGTAATAAATAATAGTTTAAAACCTTTTCTCTTTTGTCATATGGCAGGGACACCTGTTCCATTCTACAGCGTGGGTTTATATTTTATGTCTCATGCTGGCAGTCAAAACAAAAGAACAGATTAAGCTCGGTAGGGCTGGGAAACATATTTCATATTGCTCAACAAAAATGTGAAATTTGGCCTGTTTGCTTGTTATAATATATTTGTTGCAAATCTGTTTCTCCAGTTATAAATATATAGTATGTAGTTTTGCCAAAGATAACTTTTGAATGATGTGTTCATGTAAATTTAAAGAAATCACCTAAAATAGACTGAAATAAACTAGGATTCCATTTTTTGGCTATATCATCTAGTCCTACATTATTAAAACTGAATTTCTATTAAAAAAACAAAAAACATATATACATATATATATATATATATATATGTATGTATAAGATTGTGATTGTTTGTTGTGATATTCTCAATCATTGTCCTCTGCAGTAGGTTTCAGGAGCAACCAGTGTTCAGTGATTTATCAGGTTTATTATTTTAATTGGATACTAGAAACAGATGCCTGTTGAACCAGCCATATGTCTCTAGCCTGATTCTTTGTTTTCTGCCTGTGTGTAGCTGTGATGCTGTACATGGTCTGGTGGCTGCTCCATGTTTCCAATTGTGACACAGTTGGCAGCCAGGTTCATGAGTGTCATCCGATTGTCCATAGCCGACTGTGTCCGAGTGAACAATGTGTCAATGTCCTGAGGAAGCTCTCTGCATCCCGATCTGGCTCAATCAGTGGAGCCGCTTATCTGAGGAACTCGAGTATGAATGTAGGGCAGCCGAAGATCATCGCCGCTGATCATCATGATGCCAGGCAGTGGCTCTGAGACTGATAAAGTGGATGCAACTCTGTGGGAGTTTTTCCACATATCATCACCACTGAGTAGATAACTGCATTTTGCACATTATCTCATGACACTGCATATTTTCTACCTCTGTGCTCAGCGTTTCATGGACATGGCCTGGGTTTATTTGTCTTGTGCACACCTGCAGGGGTGGCTATACATGAGTGTACATATACAGCTCTGGAAAATCACTCCTAATGTTCAGACCTGTACACTAGTGAAAACCTCACTAATGTAATCAAGAGGAAGATGGATAGACTAAAAAAAAAATCAAACCAAAAGTATATTTTTATTTTTGTATAATGTGTCAACAGCAATATGTCAGACTGGTGGAGAACACGCCAAGACTTTAAAAATTAGTGTTATTTTGCCAATTATTTATTTCTCAAATCTTCCTAAGTTGAGGTATTAGTATTATATAGAAATATTATATAAATAATGAGCACATTTTCTTTGCATTATTTGAGGAAAACATTGTGTATTTCTAATGCTTTCATCCAAATGCTCTGTATTTTTGTTTGGCATTTGGATGAAAGTTTTCAGTAGTTGTTGTAGTAATCAGAGGTATTTATTTTGCTCAAGCACATATTTGTAAAACCACTGAACTTTTATTTTTCTCTAGTGCTGTTTGCAGAAAAACAGCCCAATGCATTGGTACATTTTAGTGGAAGAATGTGGAACAAAGTTAGCAAAGTACGCAACTGATTCTGGCAGAACAGTACCAGCATTTATGTATTCTGAGTGTCATGTTTAGCTCCCCATGTCAATAATAATCCAGTCATGCCTTTAGTGCCCATGGTTGAGCAAAACACTAAATTATCTGTTTATATCAGGAGTAAAAATGCTCTCCTTTGAATGTTTGTTGTCCAACTTCAGAGGCTTTGCTTTAGGACACTTGAATGACCAGACTGTCAATGTACAATCCTATATTCCCACTGACATCCCACCACTCTGACCTGGTTCTCCTAAATCCGGGTTATCAAAGGCGACTCAGATATTTTGTCATGATTTAAAAGTGCAGTAATTGCATCTGTAGCAGTGTTTGTGTTTAACCAGTGAAATAGACCAGAAAAATCTTGGGACTGTGATAGTGATCCATGTGGAAAACTGGGACACAGAGTCACTAACTGGAAACGAGACCTCCGTTTCCTGCAGTGACAATAACAGGAAAACCATAAGACACACATGGACAGACTTTGTATGATACTCTCTAACAACACACACTACACAGTGTGTGTCTTTTTAAATAATCTTTTCCTGTCTCGACATCTGAAGTGTAGAACAATGTTTTTTTTTTTCTCCGGTAATGACGTAAAAGCTGTCTGATCATCTGATTTAGTATTCTGTTTCCATTCTAAGGGTCGATCTTAAACAGATTTATGTTTTCGGACTTTCTGATCTCTGTGGGGGAATGCTCATTTTTACACAGCTCACACTGGGGCAAAGTGCATCATAGTCAAAAGAAGAGTTTCAAGCAAATATTAATGTGAACAAACTTTAACCTGTGCCTTGAAACATTAGGATGTAGTTGGTGTCCAATCTAAGGTCTACATATTAACAAATCTGTCACCCAGTGTGTTTCCATCTAGACTTTTCCATGTGCATTTTCAATTTACTTGCAAATTGAAGATTAACAACAAATAAACTTGAAATATTAAAGAAAAAAAAAACACCTTTACATTTGTGAGATGTGGAAAAGTTTAGATGTATCAATAAAGGCAGAAACAGATTCTGCAGATAAATGATGATGACCAAAAAATTAATTCAAGAAACTGCAACAAAATCCCACCATTTATCAAGATGTTGGAGAAGTTGCTGAAACAATTTTTTTACCAAGGTTTTGTGAGAAAACAGTAAATTATAAGAAGAAAACAGGATGAGTTCAAAACGGTGCGAAATGAGTGAGAAATATCAATGTCCAGCTAAAGATAGCATTAGATATTTGGACAAAATGGACACATTGTGGGTCATAGACCTCTGGTTAGGTCTATCATCTCCTCAATCAACAGGTTGTATGTTACTCAATGAAATTCCACTTTGACCTGGTGACATTTTAAACCATGAGGATGCAGATGATGGACTCTTAATAATCCCATAACAGCAGTGGATGGAAAGGTGGTGAAGTTCACAATTCCTTTTGCAGATTTTCTTTAAACTTGTCTGAAATTTGCAGTACATTTAGAAACCTGACCGCAGGTTTCAGTAGTTTGGTTAGGTTATTTTAATAAGAGGAAGGTGCTCTGCTCCTCATCCTCAGACTGGTTAAAGGAGCAGGGCTGCTTTGTTGAAATATTAAGATTAAAAATGCTCGTGTCACTTCATTAACCTATAAAGACCCAAACATGCACCATCGACCAAAAGCATCTACTGAGATGCTGATCCACTAATCCTGTCAATCCGTGTCAATAATTGGTGTAAAATACAGTTTGTCATCTTTTCATGGTCATCAGATATGACCCATTTGGACGTTCAGAGGCTCCGTCGTTACTGTGGAAACGCCATCATCTTCTACAACATTGATTCACCAGTAAAACCCAATGACAGTGGATGGAGACACAGGCTTTATGTTCAATTAATGACAGATTAGACTGAAAAAGACACTTTTTCTTAATTTTTTTTCTTTTTTGATGAATAACCTTTGAATTTACTGTGAGGTTTTATGAACATCTACATGATCAGTCAATTAAACATAGGAAAATAGATGATTTCAACTGGAAAAAAAATGCTAAATTCAGAGGATAATATTGTAATAAATGGTGATAAATCACTTAGGAAAGGTTAAATAGAGAGAAAAATTCATTTGGTAAGGGCAACAAAAGTCACACTGGGACCTTATGGGTTAATAATTGTCATGATATAAAAGTTGAATGTCACATCATTATTTATTTCAAAGTTCCTCAGTCATAGTTGAGAATCTGTCTGATTACTTGTGGTTTTGAATTCCTCTGGTGTTTGTTTCAGGCCAGTCTGTCCATCTGGGGATGGGGGGGTCTTGGAGTCGTGCTGTTCCTCATCACCTTTGGACCGTTCGCCATATTCTACCTGGCCTTTTATATCTTCTGCTTCATTGGAGGGTGAGAGGACAGACCTTCACTTCAAAAATCCAAATCTTACCAAGTGTATTTTTTTCATTTCTAGTCCAAATATTTCATCACACTTAAAATAAGACATAATCACCTAAAGAGTAGCTTTTCAGTGAGATATAAGAACTTATTTTTAGACAAT
>JAPQRP010000003.1:9727584-9746931 GCA_037367295.1 Apogon hyalosoma
TGCCATTGGCATTTTTTTTTTTTTTGCTTAACTTAATTCACTTTTTTTTTTTTTTTTTTGCCTAATTCAAGGGAAAAAAATCTGCCAATGGAACAAGTGAAAATTATCTCGGTAAGATTTCTTGAAATACGATTGTCCAGATGTATTGTCTAAAAATAAGTTCTTATATCTTACTGGAAAGTTACTCTAGGTGAAGAGCGTGTGAAGAGATATTTTGACTAGAAATGAGAAAAATGCGCTTGGTGAGATACAGATTTTTGCAGTGAATGTCCAGGGTGTACCCCGCCTTCGCCCATAAGTAGCTGTGATAGGCTGCAGTGACCCTAGTGAGGATAAAGTGGGCTCAGAAAATGAATGAATGAATATGATTATAATTGAAAAATTGCAACAGTTTCTTCCCCTGTTTATGCTCCTAAGTAGTTTTGGGAGATCTGGCCAGAAGATCACATGGTCATCTTTTGAAACTGATCCACAAACTGAATAACAGTTTTCTCACCTCTTATAAATGGCAAGTGAGTTAAAAACAAACCACAACAGGTTTCCCAATAGTTTTCTCAGGTGTAAGTTGTGTGTGATGGTTTTTTGTTGTTTTTATCTACTAGACAAATCTGCATTTTTGGCATCATTTTCAACACGAGTCCACATTTCAGTGTCCACACAGCTGCAGAGTTTCCATTACTTACCCAGACTGTAGCGGACTAATTTGTCCCATTGGAGTTTTATAATGAGTCAAAACTGTTTTCACACCAGCTTACCTCTAAAGCATCTGTGTATATCAGACTCACTGCACATGTGAGTTCAGAAGGTGGACCCACAGCTCACAGACTGACAGTCATTCTGTTTTATTGTTACTTCAACAGCAGCATAACAACATATGACACAAACTCTGCAGGCGAATTTGAACTAAACCAGAGCACTTCAGTGGGAACAGATGCTAAAAAGACAGTGTTATAAAGACAAGGACAAGTTTTTACCCAACAGCAGTCACCACACTCAGGACAGAAAAACACAGCTCATGCGCTGTATGTTTGAAAGGCATCAGTGCTATAACAGACTGTATGCTTTTGTGTGAGTGATGGGTTTATGCTTGGTTTTTGGTTTTTTTGTTTTTTTTTACGTATTTTACCTGCAATCTATTTATTTTAGCTGCTTTTATTTGTATTTTTGTTGTAGGTTTTATATATGATGCACAGATTGGTTGGCAGTTCAGATTTTCTTGTATTTGTTACTATTCTATTTTATTTTAATCTGTTCTATTCTATTCTATTGTTCTGTTCTTTTATGTTCTGTTCTTTTCTATTCTATTCTATACTATTCTATTCTAAAGCATTGTGATAAACTCACTAGCGACCTATGCTACTGACTTGTTCTATTCTATTCTATTCTAAAGTAATGTGATAAACTCACTAGCGACCTATGCTACTGACTTATTCTATTCTATTCTATTCTACTCTACTCTACTCTACTCTACTCTACTCTACTCTATTCTATTCTAAAGTAATGTGATAAACTCACTAGCGACCTATGCTACTGACTGTAACGTTACAAACCCATAAGGGTCTTAAAAATACTGTAATTACACTGATAAACAGTTCCTTTAAAAATTATGTTTGATAAGTGGAAATGTTTTGACTGTGCCGTTTCCTTTTTGAATGACCTGTTAAAATAGATCGAATGACAAATTAAGATCATTATTAATGGAGGATAGTGAGATCACCCAGTACTACATCAAGGTCTGGACCCCAGACAGCACCTAACCTTTCTGAAGAGCTAACTAACATGTTTGAAGTAATGGTGGGTGTCATATTGTCCTCCTTTTAACAAGTTAATACTGTAAATTTGTGTCTGTTCATTTTTAGGCCTTTTTTTTTTGCTCAACTTAGCTCTATTCTTGTGTTACTTTGTAAAATGTATATTCTATTTTCTAATCTTATTTTTAGGTTTTGTATTTTCATATTTGCTCTATTCTTATTTTTTCGGTTCTGGTGTTTTGTTAATATTGTTGCACTGACTGGAGTAGCACTCCTAATTTTAATGTACACACAATGACAACAAAGGCTATTCTATTCTATTCTTTTCTTTTCTTTTCTTAATGTAAGTGTCCCATTTCCCTAGAATATGGATTATATGTTTCAACTCAAAAGCTGCACAGATTGTTCATTGATTGTTCAATAGGTGTGTGTGTGTTGTGGTTTATCCGCTGGTTTCTGGTTCTGTTTTTGTAAACGAGTGCTGCTGCCCATGTTCTTTTCCTATCAGTGCTGTGAGTACCGTCATGTGGACACCCTGGTACATGGTGTCTGGCTGCCAGGACAGTTTCACTGCTTCTGAAGCCCTAGAACTTAGATTTGTGAACAGTGAGCTCTGAAGTGGCCGGTGTCCACTTAGCGATGCAGTCTGATCAGAGAAAAGGGATTACCTACAGGACACTAATAGGAATGCTCCAGAGGTTTTGGACTGCGGCCGGTGTCGGGTCACCGTCTGCAGACCTGGATCAGCATCTCAGGGCCTTGACCCAGAAACTTGCCAAACTGTCTCCAACCTCCTAAAACCTTGTGTTCACCGGAGGCTTGTTTACTGCAGTGTCGGCGGATTAGTCTTGAGCAGGATGCCTTTTGTCTGGGAACATACTCACACAGTTTTCCAAATAATTCATGCGTGTTTTGATGTTGTCAGCTTGTGTTCTGCTTTTTCTTCACAATCAAAGACTGAAATGAATCCCATTGTAAATAGAAATGTCATCTGTCGGGAACATTGGGAAAAAAATGTGACAAAAGCTAAAATCAGTAAAAGCTTAATTAGATAATGCTATAGTTCTTCATACTAGTGTTATTTTGTCTTCATGTTGGTATCTGATCTCTATAATCAAAGCCCATTCTGTTGCAGAGCAGAAATGTAGTGTTTTCATTGGCTGCGAGTGTGCTACTGACTTTTCAGTGTAACACATTTGTTAAGAGATGATGGTTAGGTTGTGTCAGCACTGCTTAAAGGGAAGATCGGTGTACTGACTCTCCTGGGCTGGTCACAGTGTTTCTTTCCACACCGTCCTGTGGTTACAACATGTAACGGCTCCGAACAGGATTCGAAGACGTCGTCAGTAAAGCAGTGTGGTTAAGTGCAGACACAGCAGTTTTGTGATGGTCAGATGACACTGACTGCTCCACTGTGCTGTCTCTGTTCTCCTTCTTCCCTGGGACTGCACACTAATTGTTACAGCGGCATTTGTGTCATGAGGTTTTTTCTTCAGTTATACGTGACTTCACGATTAACCCTGAGTCATGCATGATGAGAGAAATGTTCTGGCACATTCTCTTTGTTACTTTTTTGATCCCTCACATGAGCCACATCCGCAGATATATCAATGAAAAACTCCTGTCTAGTGCATCAAGAACACTGCTGCTCAGGTCCTGACTAGAACCAGGAAGTACGACCATATTAGTCCCGTGCTCAGGTCTGTGCACTGGCTTCCTGTCGCTCAGAGAATAGACTGTACAGCTGCTCTGCTTGTGTATAAGTCTCTCCATGGTCCAGCACCAAAGTACATTTCTGACATGTTGGTCCCATATGAATCATCTCGGACCCTGAGAACCTCAGGGACAGGCCTTTTGCTGGTGCCCAGAGTCAGGACTAAACACGGTGAAGCTGTGTTTCAGTTCCATGAGCTAAACTCTGGAACAGTCTTCCTGATGACGTCAGACAGGCCTCTACTCTGACTATGTTTAAGTCCAGGCTGAAAATGGCTCCATTCATCTGTGCATACAACAACTGAAAGGGTCCTATCTGCACTCTGCTCTTTTACTTTATTTTAACTGATTATTATTTATGTTTTATTGGTTATGTTTTAATTGTGTGTTTTTAACTTGTTTCTTTTCCATTTTTGTAAAGCACTGTGAATTGCCCTGTGTATGAATTATGCTATACAAATAAAATTGCCCATCCTTGCCTTGCCTATCTCTTCAGTTTAAAGCAGGGGTGTCAAACTTATTTTAGTTCAGGGGCCACATTCAGCCTAATATGATTTCAAGTGGGCCAAACCAGTAAAATAATGACAGTGAAAAATTAAAATTACAGTATGAAAATGTTTAAATCTATAAACTATCCTTTAAAAAAATGTGAAAATCATGAACTTGAAATTTCTTTCTTTTAAAAAAGTCCAATTTTAACAATATTATTCCTCCACTTATCATTTAAACATGTGCATTAGAATTTATAGATCACACTGGATCTATAAATGTACAAAAATTTGTAAAATGTAGTAGTATTGTTAAAATTACACTTCTCATGAGACATTTCAGGTGGTTCATATTCAGGTTATTCACATTTTTTTTGAAAGGATAGTTGGTAAATATAAACCTTTTCATGTAATTTTCCCTGGGGCGCCGTAAAGGGTGGGTAAACGTGATAAATTCTTGGGGCCCAGCATTTCTGGGAGGCTCATAGAGCAGTGGAGGGGGTCCATTGGATACAGGTTAGAAGTTGTGAAAATTTTGTGTAAGATCCTGTATAATAGAGGAACAGAAGCTGAGAGTCAGACATTGAAAGCATGTTAGGTTTCACTTTCATTTCACACCAGCCTTAGTTATATTAGTTACAGAATGAACGGACCACACCCCCACGTATATAACTGCTGCCCCTGCCCCACATCCATACACCCCCACACACACACACTCCGACAAATCTACAAGACACTGAATTTTATGAAGGATCCACAACGTTTAGCTTTCATGGGGCCCGTAACTAAAATGAAGAGAAAAATGTGGAGTTATTATTTGTGGGTGATTATATTTTACTGGTCCGACCCACTTGAGACCAAAATAGGGCTCTTTATGTGGCCCCTGAACTAAAATTATTGATTGTTAATATCTTCAGTGTAATTTTTGCATTACACAAATTCATCCAATGGGCCGGATTGGACCATTTGGCTGGCCAGTTGTGGCCCAGGAGCCATATGTTTGACAGCCCTGGTTTAAAGAGATAAAAGAAAGAATGACAGAGAATTTCTAGGGTGAATTTATGTGTCTGGTTGATTATATCACTGCTTCCATTTGGGTTTAACACACTCTAGTTAACTGATTGACTTAGCCAGGGGTTCTTGGATCTACAGGACTGAGCAAAAGTCAGAGTTAACCTGTTGGTTTGGACAGTTATGAAGACCATACACGTGTCTCCGTCTGTGTATGAAGATATAACTGGAATCTACAGGATATAAGTCAACAACATTAAAAAAAACAATCAGAAAAGCATTTATTTTTCTACAGACCAAGGTAGTTTTCAGTGTGACCTCTCTTTGCCCTTAACATGTAACACTCTTTTGGGCAGACAATGAGATTTACTGCGCTAATCTTCTGGTGTTTTACTCAAGGTTTATTTCAAAACTTGTCAAACATTTCTTATTGTTTGGGCTATTACTGGGTTTGTTATTTAACTTTTTGTCGTGGGAACAGAGGCCATGCCAAATGCTGTCTTTTGTCTGCAGAAATTTTTTTATTCTGTTCTATTTTATTGTGTTCTGTTCTGTTCTGTTCTATTTCATTCTGTTCTATTTTATTCTATTCTGTTCTGTTCTAATAAAGAGATAGGGAGATAATTATATATGCTCATTACAGGGCTGTAAAAACAACAAAGCTAAATGTGGTTGAAGACATGTCTTGCCAGCTCTTTTCACCTTTTCCTCTGTGTCCGTCCGTGACTAAAGGTTATCCAGTTCGCTCTGAGAGACTACATCCAGTATTGGTACTACACTCTGAGTGAGGATGAGTCCTTCTTACTGGAGATCAGGCAAACACTGCAGAACGCCCTCGTCCAGTTCTCCACACGGTACAGGACACTGTTTTCTTTGATACAGCTGATTTTAGACAAATTAAATCTATTCAGTGTTTGTTGCTTTTTTGCAGCTGTTTTTAGATGTGTGTCTGTATGCATTTAGGTCCAAAGAGGTGGACTGGCAGCCTTACTTCACCACTCGCCTAGTGGACGACTTTGCCACCCATTTACGTGTCTTTCGAAAAGCCCAGGATCGCCTCGCCGAAAGAGAAGACAAGCAAAGTAAGCACGTTTACGCACTTCGGCCCTGAGTAGTCACTGGTATGTCTGGTAGAACTCCTAGTTGACTTACTTTGTATAACAATAACTGTATTGTAGTAATTTAAGACAATGGGATGTTTTACAATCTATTAGCACTAGTAGGACTTATGGGTAATTTTAGAAAACTTGCCCAAATAATTAGTCACTCCCACTGAGAATATGGCACAGTTAATTTAATGTTCTCTTCCAGATTTATTGATTAATTACTTAGACTTTGATGCTCAGTGACCCAGATTTCATTCTTCATTATTCAGCAATTATACAGTTTTTAATTAAGCGAAGTATCTAAGTTTTTTTTAGGATGAGTGGGCAATAACTGCCACGTATCAGCTTTAAATGTTTTTCCAACTACAAGCTATCGCAGTTATAATGGCCTTTAAAAATCCTAAATTGTTGTGCATCTCCAAGTGGTAATTCACCTTTTTGATGCTAAAACCGTGTTCATTAAAGTTAATCATGGGACGGATGATGAGAATTGTGACTTTGGATATGAACCCACCCTGAGGATGAGTGGTGTGTCCACAGGGGACATCACAGAGGAGCTGGTGGACTCGTTCTTCGAGGCAGAGGTGGAGATGGAGAGGAAGGTTTGTCGAGACGTAGTGTGCACCTCACACAAAGATGAAGAAGGTAAACTCTCCCCACCAGCCTTATTTTTCACCCATTTGCACAAAATGTGTTACTTTTTAATGTTTGGTTTAGTTAAAACTAAACACAAGCTCTGTGTTTGTCAGGTTTTCTTCGGGACTTGTGCGAGTTGCTTTTGTATCTGTTACTACCTCCTGGAGATTTCCACAATAAGAATATGAGATACTTTCTGAGGGTAAGTGAACGCAACATACAAGCTGCCTCACTATATTTAACAAACTATGTTAATGTCTGTGTAATGTATATGTTAATATGCGTAATGTATTGTGCAGTAATCTTCTGTTCTGCAGTGTTTGTTCCATATTTATCAAAATATTAACACAGTATCTTTATATAGACTTGAGTTCATAGATATACATACTGTTTTCATAGGTATTACATTTGGTTAATATTAATATGTATGGTTAATATTGTTCATAGATATACATACTGTCACATAATGTTAATACTGTAAGTATTGTGTCTATTCATATTTGTCTATTTTTATTTTTTATTCTACTTGGCTTTATTCTTATCTTACACTTGTAAAATTTTATATTATCTTATTTTTAGTTTTTGTAATTTTGTATTTGCTCTATTCTTATTTTCTGAAGTGCTGGTGTTTTACTAATATTGTTTCACTGACTGGAGTAGCCCTCATAATGTCATTGTACAAACAATGACAATAAAGTCTATTCTATTCTATTGTCCTTGTATGGAATGTTGTACCACCTGTGTGGTTAACCATCAACCAAGTGTTTCCACTTTGGCCTCCAGCCAGTGGCAAGTGTGTCCTAGAGTTTATTTTCAGCAACAGAGTCCTGATAGCATGTTGTCACACACTATGTGCCTTTACGGGTTGTGTACACACTCATGTGTACCTGTACTGTGATGTTTGTTAGGAGGTGCTAGCTCGTGGTGTGTTACTCCCTTTGATCAACCAGCTGAGCGACCCAGACTACATCAACCAGTTTGTCATCTGGATGGTAAGAGCTCACATTTCTACCTTCTCCTGCCTATGAGAAGTGGAGTGGGCTGGTTTGTTTGTGTAAATAATATAGAAACTAAAGTACCTTCAAAGTAACATTGATTTCCGAAGCCCCTTCAAAAGTCTGAGACCAGTTATCTGAATTGTGGGCCTTAAGATGTCTTCAGTTCATTTCAGTAAAAGACATGAAAATTGATTGGACTTATTTATTGATTGCACCCTGAACATAACAGTTTAAAATCCATAGTGTTAAGATATATTTTCTATGTACCTGTGAGCTTAAAGTATATCAAATGTTAACAGTGTTTGGAGAAATTTGTCGTTAATGGACTGTAATGGTATGTTACATTTGTTAGTGCAGATGGTGTCACATGACCTTTATTAAGCTAATATTCACATATAATGTTATTTGCAGTTATTTCAGTAGAACAAAGTAAGATAACGTGAATATACACAGCCTGGCCAAAAAATTCAACACCTGGACTTAACTAAGAAAATATCTGATATCTTTTTATACCTGCAGTGATTAGTTTGTTTCATCTGCAACAAGTTTTTTATCCCTTTAACTGGTGCTACAGGTAGCTTCTCATTCTTAAACATCCATTAATTTGATAGAGAAAGTAAAGATTAGATTGTGCTTTAGCGGATAAAGGTCTTGATGAGTCTGGATTGACCCTGTTCCAGAGTGATGGACGCATCAGGGTGAGAAGAGAGGCAGGTGAAGTGATTATCCATCATGCCTAGTGCCAACAGTACAAGCCTGTGGGGCCAGTATTATGAATCTGGGGTTGGTTCAGTTGGTCAGGTCTGGGGTCAGTAATGTTATATATCCAAAAAGTGTGGGGAAAAAAATAAAAGACATTGAATAAGGTTATTGAAACGATACCACGGCAAATGTGTGCTGGAATCAAAGCTAAAGCGGGTCCAGTGAAATATTAAAGCACAGGACTTTTTTTTTGGCCAGGCTGTACACATTACTGTGATGGCAATGAAACTGTAACTTCACTTAAGTTTTTATTGAAAGTTCACTCATACATTGTCTAAGTTCAGATCTTTTATTGTGGTGAAAGTACAAACAGAGATCAATCTGCATTGCACTAATTTAACTAAAAGAACTTTGATTGTGAAGCTGTTGAGTCACATGAGAAACAGAAAAACATACAGCTGCTGCGAATCCAACCAGACAGCACCTGCCTTCACCCAATAATATTCTGTCTTCACATGAGGAGCATCACCAAAGTCTGGCCACAGTGAGAGTAGACATGGAATGGGTCTTTAATTGCATTTATGATGGTCTTAAAGGGGTCTTGAAAAGCCTGACATTTAACTTGTGGAAACCCTAGAACAGGGGTGGGCAACCTGTGGCTCTGGGGCCACATTTGGCTCTTTAGCCGTTTTCCAATGGCTCCATCCGGCCTTAACAATAAAACATATGGAAATGAATAACACTTATGTTTGAAATAGTTTGCTGTTGCAACTAGAAAGTCATTCTGATGTCATACAGTTGTGCAAATGTAGATTATACTGTATGTAGACTATGAGTAGTAGTAGTAGTAGAAGACTACTTTTTCATTTTTATGACATCGAGGGCATTCATATATTCCACTGCAAAGAAAGCCTTCACATAACAGTCAATTTTTGCTGCACAACACAGTGATGGCAAATGACAGGTTCTCAGAGTCACCACCTTGAGATAAAACATTAAACACATTTTTTTTTTGGCTCCAGAATTTTTATTTTTTTTTTAAGTTTCTTTCCAAAAATGGCTCTTTAGATAACAAAGGTTGCTGACCCATTCTCTAGAATCAATCCAGAAAGGGAGTGGATGAGAATCTTGTGTGTGATCTGTGTGTAGATACGGGACTCTAGTTGTAACTACGAGGCCTTTATGAACATCCTGAAGCTGACGGACAAGCCTGCAGAGCTGGAGGCTGTGAAGGACAAGGTGTTGGAGGAGCTGCAGTACCTGCGCTCCCTGGACACTGCTGGAGATGGTAAGCATAACAGTCAAATTTATGTTTTTATTTATGTAACTACATAAAGTCCCATTAAGATCAAGATCTCTTTTACAAGGGTGACCTTTCCAAGAGGTCAACAGCACACACTATTCCATAATGAAACACAGATTAAAAGATCAGTTATAACAATAAATTAAGAAACAGACAATAATTTAGGAATAACAAAGGTTTGACCAAATTTGACCAAAAAAGTGCAATGTAATTAAGGTCACCAGCCATTTCTAAAGTGCAAGATTTGGTCAACGTCTACAAACTATTAAATACAATTTAAAAACAATCGCTGTCTGTTCAGTAAGACGGTACAAAAAGCTTGTAGTCAAATGAGTTCTGGTATTTTCAGCTCCAATTGACGAGGATTCCAGGCAGAGGAGGTGGCAAAACTGAAAGCTTGCTTCCCCATTTCAGTTCAAACCCTGGGAACATTGAAATAATAAATATCACAAGTCCGTAGGGCATAATGATTATAAATTATTTGAAGAAGAGAAGATAGATATGACAGAACCAACCCAAGAAGAGCCTTGTAGATCAGTAACAACCAATGGGTGAACCTTGTAGAGCTCAGTGAAGGCCACTCAACTTAAGCGTACAATTCACAGTGGGGAGTGAAGCGACTACAACTAGTGACGAGTTGTACAGCACAGTAATAAACAGTGTTTAAAGACTGAAGACATTTAGTTGAGCCGCTCATGTACAGAACATCACTGTAATCAAGCAAATCATACTGAGGACTTCCAAAGTGCTTCACTGTGTACATATTTGTGTGTCTCCCTTGTATTAAAATTAACAGCTTTCCCTTGTTTCTCTGCCCATTAGACATCAATGTGATTAAGAACCAGATCAACAGTCTTTTGTTTGTAAAGAAGGTGTGTGAGACCAGGATCCAGAGACTACAGTCTGGGAAGGTAAGCAACGGAGATACTAAATGCTAACACAGCGCAGGATGACCTCTAAATACCCCATAGTGCACAAAATAGATTTTATTCATTGCAGAAAACAGAATCTTAAGTAAAAGTACTAATAGTATACTGTGAAAGTAATCTACTACTATGAAAACATCTGAAAGTAACAAAGTAAGTTACCCCTGTCAGTGATATAGAATAGAATAGAATAGAATAGAATAGAATAGAATAGAATAGATCTTTGTTGTCACTATTACAGGAACAATGAAAATCTGTTTAGCAGCTTTGTTCTGTTTAGCAGCGAAAAAGACTGTATAAAAATATCACTCAAAATACTGAAAAATGTAGGCAATGTACAAAAGCTACAAGATAAAATATTAAATATACATATACAACTGAACTCCTTTTCTGTATTGTATGTAGTGGTTCTGATTCATACGAGTGGTGCATTCATGCATTTTATTGCAGTGTTAAAGTTGACTTCACCTGCATTTTCCAGCTATTCCTAGAAGGTTTGTAAAGACCTATGTAGCTGAAGAAATGAGTGATATTAACTTAAATTCTCTTCATTTAATCTGTTTGTCATAAATATTTAAAATCAGTACAATAGAACACGTATGGCGTTTATTGTAAATGAATGGTATGAACTTGTGCCATCGGAATATTAAATAAAGCTGATAAATGTAGGGCGGTAAAAAGAATATTATTTCCCAAATATATGCAGAGGAGTAGAAGTCTAGGAAATATACAAGAACAGGTCGAACCGACAGTGAACAGTTATTCGATTTCTTTGGGTTGTGTTTATTACTGATCATAATGTTCTACCTGGTTTTGCTCAAAGGCAGGTGGTTTTGCTAGTACCGTTCTGATGCGTACCAGACTGCTCATCCTCTTCCTGTGTTGTGTAGGAGGTGGACGCCTTAAAGCTGGCGGCCAACTTCGGCAAGCTGTGTGTTATCCCGCTGGAACACATTCTGGTCCACAACATAGCCCTCCAGTTCTTCATGGGTAATTCTGTAAACATGTCATTGCACATGCCACAGATGCCAAAACCTCACTGTAGTCAATCTGAGCCTTTAATCCTAAACATTTCTGTTAATCGTCCTCGTAATCCATCACTTATTCCTCCGTTCCTTATTCTTTTTATTTATAGCCCTGACCTTTCTGGTTATCAATGCTTCTTTTCAAGTCCCACATGACCCCGTCAGTGGTTTTAAGAGGGCTTGGATCACTTCATTTCGCAGATTAGATTACGATCACTCCCTGTGTTTGCCTTGTGTGCAAACTAGGAGTCTATCCAAGTTATGTGAGATTTGATGCAGAAAATGAACACCAGCCAACAGCCCTGAACATCGTAGCCACTCTGTCATTTATACTGACACACCTAAATCATTAGTGTATTACGTAGATGTGTTTTAGCAGCCAAAGGCCACTATCACTACCACTGACTCTGGCATGTTTTGATCCAGACTTCATGCAGGCTGCAGGGGCCCAGGCGGAGCTGTTCTTCTGGCTCACAGTCGAGGGCTACAGGGTGACGGCACAGCAGCAGCTGGAGGCCATGCAGGTCTGGCAGAAAGATGGCAAGAAGCAGCCCAGCACCACCAAAGGACTACTGAAGGCTGCCGCACTGGGCGTCTACGAACAGTACCTCTCTGACAAGGTAGAACATGCATCCACATAATTATTTAGTCGCATACTAAGAGGCATTAAGTCAAAAAGTCTGCTTTATTGTCCATTTTGCCATATGTACATAGCATGAAATGACAAAACTCTAACACTGCAAAATGAACATAGAATAGGATAGAATTAGAATTAGAATAGAATAGAATAGAATAGAATAGAATAGAATAGAATAGAATAGAATAGACACGGGGTGACACGGTGGTGCAGTGAATGCACTCGTGCCTCACAGCAAGAAGGTCCTGGGTTCGATTCCAACACCAGTCTATGGGGGTGGGATCTTTCTGTGTGGACTCGGCATGCTCTCCCCGTGTCTGTGTCGGTTCCCTACAGCAGTGGTTCCCAACCCTGGTCCTCGAGGACCCCCATCCTGCATGTTTTAAATGGATCCCTCTCCTAACACACCTTATTCAAATGATCAGCCTATCATCAAGCTCTGCAGAAGACTGATAATGATGGTCAGGTGTGCTGGAAGAGGGAAACATCTAAAACATGCAGGATAGGGGCCCTTGAGGACCACTGCTCTACAGGCACTCTGGCTTCCTCCCACCATCCAAAGACATGCGCTGATAGGTTAATCGGTTAATCTAAATTGCCCAGTTGAACTGGCGACATGTCCGTCTTCGCTCATAAGTAGCTGGGATAGGCTCCAGCGACCCCCGTAACCCTAGTGAGGATAAAGCGGGCCTAGAAAATGAATGAAAGAGTGGAATAGAATAGAACTATAACCACCAGAGGCTTAAGACAGTGAATAGACAATAACAGGGTGCTTGCACTGGTCTTGAATATCTTGAAAAGTCTGGAATTTTGTGTGAAAGTCGTAAAGTATGAAACATAGTTTCGCTCAGTTGAATTTTAGAGTATGCTAAAAGGCAAATAATCTTGCAAGATAAGAAATACATGAGGAAAGCATATAAAAAACGTAATATGATTTCACTAACCGGTCAGTTCTGGAATGATTCTAGTGAAACTAGTTTGTGTGATATTCATGCACTTTTGTGATTTTCATATGTTTTTCTGTCAGTAAAACATAATTTACTGCAAATTATTCAATCATTCATTAATACATTTTTTTAAAATGAACTTTTCTACTAAACACAACGGGTACAATCTCAGCCAAAAAAGTAGGCACAAAAGTATAACAGTACATAAAGTCTGGGGGGGAATAGCAGTTTTGAAAAAGGCTGTAATTTTTATTTGGATAAAGAGCAAACAGCCTGTAATAAAGGAGCAACAGTGAAGTCAGTCAAATGAATTACTGAGTTAAAGTGATATATGCAATATGTGCAATATGCAGCAATGTAAAATGTCTTGAGTTTTATTGGAAACAACATGAAATTAATTGCAAATGTCTTAATACATTGTGGACAAGGTTGGTGACACATTGCAGACACCAAGATCTGTAAGTTGGATGAAATGAACTGTTTCTGGATCCTACAGTTTGTGCGATCTCAATAACGTTTGTGTCCGCCGTTTGCTGCCAATAGTGCCTGCATCCTTCGTGGCGTTGAGGTCACCAGATTGTCAAACTGTCTCTGTGGAATTTGCAGCCATAGGATAGTAGCACAATGCGCCTCAAAGTGCGCAGCGACTCTTGCTGTATTAATTCCGCTGATCAACGCACACATCTCTTGATCCCTGTTTGTCATGGCATTGTGGCTTCAGTTCTTCGAATCTTCGATTTTGAAGCCAGGCTTTTTATAGGCAGTGAAGTAACCAGACATCGCACACACATTGTTTACTCCCTTTTCTTTTTATGGGTGAATCTGCAAGTGGGTAACGTATCGCACTAATGGTCGCGCCACATGAACATGCTGACCAGGGCTCGTAATACTAGTATGAAATGAGGAACTTATCCCTTTTCACTAAGTTGTTTTTGTTATATTTATTCGTAAATGTAAAATGTTGTACATTGGGACTTGTTGCATTTTTAATACCTCATGAGATAAGAAATAAGATACACGTTCATGTACATAAGAATTATTATGCAGAGGTCTCTCAGAGTACAAGTATAAAAGATTAAAAGACACAATCAAAAAAAAAGTCAAAGATATAAGCAGTGTAAGTATATAATGTGGAAAACGAACCCTTAACTGCTTCTTCTCCACCAGGCGTCTCCCAGGGTGCAGGTGGACGAGGCGTCTGTTATAAAACTTGGGGAAAAGCTGCAGAAAGACGACCCCACACCTGAGATATTCGATGAAATCCAGAGGAAGGTAAGAAATGAGTCTGTTTTCTCTTAAAACATGAATAGTGTGTTGTTTAAAATTAGGGTTGGAATGTTTTGATTTTGAAGAACAAACACCAAAAAACCCGTCATGTATAGCTCATGATAAACAAACTAAAAATATATCATTTTTAGACCAGCACAATCATTTTTAGAGAAATCCATCTTGAACTTCCATAATGTCTACATTTATGACTACATGTTGCTGTCATCTGTTTTTACATCTCACAGCTTTTCTTTTTAACTTGTTTTTGTGTTTAGTTCTCTTACATCATTTTCATCATGATTATGTTTTTTCTTACATCTTGATTTTATCTTTTACGTCTTGTTATATAATTTTCCTCTTATTTAACATGTTTTATTACATCTGTTTTTTGTTTTGTCTTTTGCTTTATCATTTTCTTTACATCTTATGTTTTTTTCATTACTTTTCACCTTATTTTCTCATTTTGTCGTTATATCATTTTCTTTTTTTTTTTTTTTTTGGTCTCTTGTTACATCTTTTACTCCATTTTCATCTTGTATATTTTATGTAACTTTTATCTTATTATATCTCTTACCTCTCCTGTATTTCCCGTAGATCATCATTTATAAAATCGTCTATATTAATTCATTGTTTTTACATCTTTTGCTCCATTTTCATCTTTTCTGAACTTGTTTTCTTTGCAGTATTCAAGCTCTGAAAACACTTCATTTCTTGTTTTTGTTTTACCTGTTGTCATTTTCTGGTCTAAATCAGTGTTTCCCAACCAGTGTGCAGTGGCACATAAGTGTGCCATGAGAAATCATCAGGTGTGGAAAATGATCCAGTTTCACCTTATTGGTACTGTAAAGGAGCAGCATGATATAGATACATACGACAGCACACACCAATGATCCACGCAGAGCTGTTGAGGAAGATTTGTGTGTATCTTTCTTCAAAAATGCAAGAATATCAGCTTTGTGTTTAACCAAACAGGCCCAGGTTTCACACTGAGGATGTAAATTGAGACTAGATTTGCATTATATTTCAATAAATATACTTTTTGTGAGATTTTTGTTTGGTGGCGTGCCTTGAGATTTTTCTAATGTAAAATATGTGCTGTAGCTCAAAAAGGTTGGGAAACACTGGTCTAAATGACTTTATTAAATTAATTTTTACATGGAATTTGGGAAAAAAACGTTGTCAGCAACTACCGGTTTAAATGCAACGCACATCTTAAAGTATTAAAACCACTGGTCTCTTATTCCCTGCCCATGATAATATGGATACTGGGCTAAACTAACTGTCCTCATTTCAGCCTCTTGTTCACACACAAACATTGTTTTTAAGGGGCTGAAACAGAGATTTCTTAAAATTCCATCCAAAGTGAAGATTCAAGTTCGGACTTTTCTGCAAGTATCTGGTAGACCAAGTGGAAAGAAACAGTAAATGGGGGAAGAGAGTATGGGAATGACCAGGTGAAGCACTGGGACACCCCACAAAGTCTTTAAAGATATCTGAGTGGACAGTGACACCCGATTTTGCTCTGTGTGGTGAGCATGAACAGTTTCATAGAGTTATTTATATTTTGTTAGCCCTAGTAATTATAATATATGGATATTTTGAACTGGAGACCAGACACATGTACCAGTATTGTGGCAAAATCTATACTTAGCGCCATTAAAAACACACGGGTCAGAATAATATGTATATTTGGAGACACTAAATGAATTGGTTTGGGGTTACCTTCATATTAAAGAGGGAAGCATTGGTCATTAGAGAATGTGGAGAAATTGTGATTAACTTAACAGGTTTATTCAGTCACTGAATACAGGTAGAAATTGAAAGTGTCATCATTTAATATGGGGTGTGTCCACCTCGGGCTTCCAAACATGGAACTGACAAGTCTCATGATCCTGTCCTGAGAAATCCGAGCCTGTCTCATGTTCTCTGGCACTCGGACGACTGACTGTACTGCGATAACAGCGCAGACGGCGAGCAACTTCACCATGGCTCAGACCTGCGCGTAACATGCCACTGGCACGTTCTCTCTGTTGTATCGTAAGTCGTGGCGTTTTGAGCAAAAACATTTCGATGTTTTCTTTGCTGCCTTTATATCGGCTATTGACCACACCCACAGTTACCAGCCAAGCGTGACTCTGTACAAGAGATTCGACTCAATGTCCGACATTAAGGGATTAGTCCAAACGCCGATGTTGTGCATGTCAGGATTTAAAAAAATACAGCCGTTAACTGTGTTACTCATTTAATGAGCAACATATACAAAATAGGCACCTGAGCAAATCATTTTCTGGAAATAACACGTTTGGACCGTTCGTTTTTTAATGGCGCTAAGTATATGTAATACATCTTAAAAAACCTGATCTAACGCTTCTAAGTCAACTTAGGGTTGTTACTTAGTTTGCTAAACAGCCTCTGCATTTGCTCTGTTAGATATTACCTGGATACTGGGGCCATTATTTAACAGACAGATGTTTAAGTATTGAGATGTTTTGTGAGATGAAGGTCGTGTAGATGGAGAAATATCTGCTTGAAAAAATAAGGTCAAGTTTATTTATTTAGCACATTTAAAACAACACAAAGTGCCGTACAAAGATAAATGAAAAAACTAGTAAAATAAGAATAAACGTAAGATCAAAACAGATACAAAATAATAGGATAAGTAGTATCTACAACACAACCAGAAGATAAAACAAATAAGTTACACATTAGTATTAAAAGCCAGTGCACATAGGTGGGTCTGGTAAGTATCCAGTCTACATTAGTACTAAGAAGTATAAATGTGGGCAGGATTTGAGTGTTTTCCACAGCTGTAGTTTCATGTTAACATGTGTTTTCCCTTCATCCTCCTCTCCAGGTGTATGACATGATGCTCCGTGATGAGCGCTACTACCCCTCCTTTAAACAGAGTCCGCTCTACGTCCGCATGTTGGCCGAGCTGGACATGTTAAAAGAACCCAGTTACCGAGGGTCAGATGACGGTGACGGAGAGTCCTTCAACGGCTCGCCCACAGGAAGCATAAACCTAGTCAGTTACCTTCACTTCATCTGTGACAGTCCTGGTTGCTGTTTAGTTTTTCAGGTTTACTGTCAGAAACACTGTAGTTATATTATTATTTTTGTGATTTCAGTCTTTGGACGACTTGTCCAACTCCTGCCATGATGAAACTATGCACCTACATGCCTTCATCTCCGACACAGGTACACATTCACTGAAGCGCTGAGCATCTGAGTGTCCATACAAGCGTCTGATCTAAAGGCCGGGTTGAATAATACAGGGTGTCCATAAAGTCTCTTTACAATTGAACACATTTATTACAAAAGCAAATGAATAGACCAATCTGTGGAAAATAGTACAAAATGAAAAATAAAGTACAAAAGCAAAAGGTTTTTTTTCCTCATTTAACTCATAAAGACCCAGTGCTAATTTAGTGGCAGTTCCCAAATAAATGTTTCTGTCTGTTTAACCCTTCTTACTGTACTATACTAATACTATACTTAATTTAGATGCTCAGAAGGACTTGGAGTAAATTCAAAAGTTATTATATCAAAACAGAGAAAACTGAAGAAAAAGTGACTTTTTCAGCAAACACATAAACCCAGTGTGTCCATCCACTGTCATCAATCCAACTCCATGGGTTTTGCTGGTGAATCAGTGTTGTAAAAGATGATGGTTGTTTCCATGGTAACTATGGAGCCTCTGAACGTCCAAATGGGTCATATCTGATGACCATGAAAAGATGAATAACTGCATTTTACACCAGTTATGGTGTAATAGTGGATGTATAGTGGATCAACAGGTATTAAATAGTTTAGATCAGTAGATTGTTTTGGTTGCTGGTGGCTGTTTGGGTCTTTAATGGTTAATCCACCTCTATATGGACACCAGTAGTTTCATGAAACACATCCAAACAGTACTGGGTTTCTGTTCATGTTGTCTGTATCACAGCTTCATCAATGGTTTCTATGACCTCAGTGATCTTTTGCTTCAGGTCATTGATGTTTCGTATCTTTGTTCGATACACAATATCTTTAACATAACCCCATAGACAGAAATCCAGGGCAGTGATATGAGGTGAACGAGGTGTCCAGGGAATTGGGCCATCCCCTCCAATCCACCGGTCTGGAAATGTTTGATTTAGGAACCCACCAACATGCGGGTCCCTAATGTGGTGGTGCACCATCTACCTGGAAAACAATGGTTGGTTGGAGTTCATCCAGTTGTGGTGACACATATTCAGTCTAAAAGTCAAGGTAAATATTTGCACTAATTGATCTCTTGTTGAAGAAAAATGGACCGATAATTGGATTTGACGTAAATGCAATGTGATTAGAAGTACACAGAACTAATCTGATTAACATATCGCATCAATTGCTTTTGTAATAAAATATTTAAATTGTAAAGAGACATTGTGGGCACCCTGTATTATAGTATAAAAGGAAGCACATATTCAGAAATTTACAGCTTTGACTATTACTGAGGCTTTATTATGCGTCTGTTGTTTGTAGTAAGACCAAATACTAAAATGAGTTACATTATTTTAAAGTAAAAGTCCATGTAGAAATCAATGAGTCAGTTTGAATGATAATGTCCTGGTCCTGGTCCTGGTCCTGGTCCTACCTGCTGGGCGGCCCGGGCTGCCTGCTCCTCATATACATGTGATTAAAAACATAACTAACGACCGAGTGCATAGAATAAATCTGATTAACATCATCACCGCCATCAGAATACTTTATTAATCCCAGGGGGAAGTTATTGGGTGTTAGAGTCACTCCATTTAAGTATAATCAAAAGTAGCAGGAAAGAATTGTCAATACAATATACACGCACATATATA
>JAPQRP010000003.1:9778084-9792070 GCA_037367295.1 Apogon hyalosoma
GTACCTTTAGTTGGACCAGGCATTAAAATGAACAAGAAATTGAAGAAAACAAGGGGTGGTCTAATCATTTTTTCCACGACTGTATGTTTTACCTCAAAGCAGTGACTGTTTAAGAAGCTCTTTAGGATTAATTTGTACAGAATATGTTGAAAATAAGTCAAAATTTATTTGCATTTATAGAACTACCAAAAAATTACAGCACTACACTAAGGAAAATGGTGATGTTAGTCGTTATTGTGTTGACTGGTGTGTGAAGACCTTCTTTGTAATCGAGTAAATAGATGAATACCTTCAGTGTCATTAAAAAAAACAAAAAAAACCCTACTTTTATTACTACTACTACTACTACTACTTCTGTTTTTTGATTCATTTGGAGTGTAGTCTACATTTTTACAACTGCACAAAATCAGAATGACTTTATGGTTGCGACAATAATAGCAAAATGCGGAACAAATAAGCAGTAGTCGCTTCCATATGTTTTTTTTTTAAAAACCACATGGAGCCACTTGAAAAGGGCCCAAGAGCCAAATGTGGCCCCAGAGCCACAGGTTGCTCACGTCTGTACTAATCCTACCAATCCATGTAAATAATTGGTGTAAAATACATTTATTCATCTTTTCATGGTCATCAGATATGACCCATTTGGACGTTCAGAAGCTCCGTAGTTACCGTGGAAACACAGTCATCTTCTACAACATTGATTCTCCAGTAAAACCCATGGAGTTTGATCAATGACAGTGGATGGAGAAATTCGTTTTAACATTCAGTCAATGCTAGATTTGCTGAAAATTCCCTTTTTCTTCAGTTTTCTCTGTTGTAAAATAATAACCTTTAACTTACTTTGAGTTTTAATGAACGGCATATATGTGATCAGTGAATTAAATATAGGAAAATACACGATTTAAACTGAAAAACGAAAATACAGAGGATAATGTCGTAATAAATCACTTAAAAAAGGTTAAATTGAGAAATTAATTTGGGAACTGCCACCCAAGTAGCACTGGGTCTTTATGGGTTGAATATGTTTTCAACTGGATTCATTTGGATTGTTGTTAGCTGCAGTTAGCAGTTTTAATTTAGCTTGAGTGATTTTAAGAGGTTTTCAGGTGTTCTGAGAACCTGTCTGTAGTTCCATTCCTGTTCATTTTAGTTTTAATTTGACTCTTTTTTTTTTTTTCAGTGAACAAAACCTTAAGTTTTCTTTAACTGTAATAAGCCTTGATCTGAACTCTGCAGACGAGGAACACATTTATATGACTTAATAGCAACACAAATGAAAACTATAATAGTTTTTTTTTCTTTTTTTAGTATTCATGCTCAACAGTGAGGACATTTCAAGTTGTGTCGATTATTTTAAAATTGCTGAAATGTAGATATTGGTGACTTTGAGTTTGACCCTTCAAAGTCACTCAAGGTCAAAGGTCACGGACCCAAATGAAAGTCTGTCAGTGCTAAATTGTAAATATATTGATTTCTCTAACCATTTCCATGTTATAAGTCATCAATATATGGCCTGTTATAAGGTAAGGCACATTTTTAACATTTCAAATAATCTAAATATTTTTCAAACTGGTGTCCTGAACAGATTTTATTGTTGAATCTGTTGAAGACCAAGTACATATTCATTGGTCTTAGACGGTGCAGAGCTGGATAGTCAGAATACAGAAATAGTCCTACAAATATTAGGGAGCTGTGTTTCACAATTAACAGACATTTGAGGGTAAAGAAAAGTCAGCAGCTTCTTTATGTTTGTTCCAGGATGACGAGTCCCTGAGGGTGATGTTTTTTTTATTGCTTTTCAGTCTGTCACATTTTCTTATCTGCTGGCATCAACCTTAACATCAGATTTTAAAATAAGTATATAAAATAAAATAGAGGTGGTTAGTGTTTGTAGCCAAATGCAGGATATTCTGTAGGAAATTCACAACAAATAATTCTACGAGAAAACAGCTCAGTTATATTTGTTCACATCAGATTCATTTTCTAACATTTAGTCGGAGTCAGTCATCGGACCCCCACTAATAGTAGATTTAACTACTTATAGACAAAGCAGGGAATCAGGTATAAGATGTTTTACCATCTATCAGTATCTTATAGCTTGGCCGGTTGCTAATAAACCAGTGGTTAATCAGGCTTCACAATTACTGGCTTTGAGGGAAAATAAGAGTTTTTACAGTTTATAGGTTTATTAAGTGCCTAATGTTTTTGTTCAGCTCTGATCCATGACAGATTTCCAATAGTGACATTTTCCAGGGATGATATCGGCTGATTTAAGGCTTTTTCCTGCACCAAACGTCTCCTTATTAATGAGGCTTTAAAACACTGCCTCTGCCATTTCTGTATTAAACTCTGTGCATAATTGCTTTTTACATAAATGTTTTTACTGAGTATTTTTCTCCATGTGCAGGTGTGTGCACTAGTTAAATGTGCAGGATCAGAGGCCAGTTCCTGCGGACAGGAAGTGGAAGAGGCCGAGTCCAAGATGGACTTCCTCCTGGAGGGGACCTTCGGGACTAAATATGTGTACCCCTCGGTTCTGGCGAGCCGTCTGGTCCTGGAGCAGCCAGATGACGTGGAGAGAAGTGCAGGAGGCAGAGTGGCCATGAAACACTCCAACATGACGGCCGGCCTCGTCACCGCCTGCCTTTACGGTCGCATGTATCACCTGGATGATGAAGGAACGAACTGCAGGGAGTGATGCTTCTAAACGCAGGCGCCACAGTGAATCAAAAACAAATATCTTTATTCATTATTTTAGTCTTTACAAACATTGCACCAAGTAGCGTTCATCCCCTGCCTGAAAGTCTCTTGTTCCTAAAAAGGCAATATTTATCAATGTCTCTTACTCTCACACACTCAAACACACACCTGTCATCTGTCTTTCACACGTATACACAGTGTCAGCCACGTTTCCCTGTCTCTAGTACAGTACACAGACATCGCGTAGTTACAGCATTGCAAGTTAAAATGTCCTCGGGGCGTCCACCATTCGTACAGTCGTCGGCTCTCACATCCACCTGCTGTCAGGACCGGCTCCAGAGGATTTCCATTCTGCATAAATTCATAGGATTCAATCATGACTTCCTCTCCAAGGAGCTGAAATGTAGTTTGAAGTAACATCTTGAACTCAAAAGCAGAGTTAGGGAAAACAGTTCATCACCTGGTCCCATTGGATTGTCCCTTTGATTTTTACCCTACCGCAATGTTGACAATCGTGCCCAAAAAAAGCAGCCTTCGGACTCCA
The DNA here is from genome assembly GCA_037367295.1 of Apogon hyalosoma. Classification (NCBI taxonomy): domain Eukaryota; kingdom Metazoa; phylum Chordata; class Actinopteri; order Kurtiformes; family Apogonidae; genus Apogon; species Apogon hyalosoma. Next base: position 9,781,329 of record JAPQRP010000003.1, read on the forward strand.
GTACTATCTGTAGATGCTTTTCAAGTAATAGTAAAAAGGAAAAACTGTGAAAATGCTTAAAACCACTCCAGAAAATATCAGCAAACAAGAGGTGCTTAATTTAAAAGAAACGCAACTTTGCTTAAAATGTACAAAGACACTGGTCATTTACTGACCGTACAGTGATGCTGTCTGAGAGAAATGTACTTTATAGTCTCTTTTTGTAGTTTAACAGTTTCCCTGTGGGTGTGCACCTTTTAGGAAATAAACATCTGGTCTACCACATGGGTTATTTTTAGATTTGAAAGGCTCACCTAAAAATAATCTGCACACTGGCTCTATTTTCTGCCTCTGTCTTTTTGTAGACCCTTGTCAGTGTTCTGTTAAGGCTCCTGAGTGGCTGGAAAACCTGCCAGCGTTTTTTTGGGCTCTGTCCAATAGCAGCCCTGAAGAGACGGGCGTGTCCTTAGTACGTCTCTGAATCAGAGTCATTGAGTTCATCGTCCCCAGTAGAGACAGCGGAGAGCGGGCGCTCCGGCCTGCAGTAGGAAATGTGTCCCGGTCTCAGAGAAGGTGGGGTGTCAAAGGCCACGCCTTTAGAGATGTGGTTGGACGTGGGGTGGTGCTTGATCACTGGCTCATTAAGGGACATTGTGGGCAGGGCTGCTATGGTGACCATGGGCGAGGTGGGCATCATGGAGTTGAGGATGAGCGCCAGACAGTCGGCCACGTCACGGTTTGGAGCGCAGGCCAGAGCTGGAGTGTAACCTGACGATTAAAGAGGAGGAGGGGTCACATTTTACAGCAGAGGGGCGTGAAGTTATCTGAAGCCCCGTTCACAACGGCAGTAGGATGCGTATCCAGTGATTTGATCACAAGTGGACAGTTGAGTCAGGTGTTCAGACAGAGCCTTAAGCCTGGTCTGAATGCTAATCTTCATACCTGGTATGAACATGCGTCTTCAGAGATTTGCCCTCAGCTGTAGCAGAGCTATTCACCAGTGACATCTAAATATGCCACCTGCAGCCGGATCAGCCTTTCCCTGCTCTATATGCAAATAAACCAGCTGATCGATCGACTAAAAGATGGTGCAATCTTGCATTACAAATGTTTTCATTTAAGTCACTACTGCTTAAACGCTGCCACAGCTTGCATTACCTCTGTTACTCATTCCATAAGATGATAATCAATGCACCTTAAAGCTCCGTATGACTTTAGTCACCAATTTTTCATCAAATCTGTAAAACCCGAGTCATAGCCTAAGGGGCCGTTCACATGTAGCTGAGGATTTTGTAAATGGAGATTTTTGTCTGCATTTGTGCTTATTGTTTACACGATGACAGGCATGTGCACAGTAAAAGGTTTCTAATCTCAAAGTGGAGATTTTGGCAGATCTCCATGTTTGCGTTTTGCGTGTAAATAGAGGGAAACGCGAAAACGGAGGTTCTCAGACGGACGAAGGAAATACTCCACCAAGTTCACATGTGATGATCCAGTTTAGAGGAAGAGGATGGAGCTGATAAGTGAAGTTGCAAGGATTAAATGAGAAAATAAGGAAGTTTGGTGGTAGCGAATGTTAGCATCTTAGCTAATTAGCGCCCACTACATCTGCTTGACAGGATCTTTGTGTATTTACTTGATATAACATAAGGCTTTTATAAGGTGTTTCCACATCGTCATACTTCATATTTTATTTTATCTCCATGAGTTTACAAACAGAGCCAGTAGGTCACTCTTGCATTTTTGGAAATTTGTCCTACCGGCTCTATTTGTAAACACATGGATTGTTTATGGTGGAGTACACTTCGAAATTGTTCAACGTGAGGGAAGAGATTCATGTGTGTAAGCGCGGAAACACTCACGGATTCATGATACTAAGGCTATGACTTGGGTTTCACAGATTTGCTGAAAAACTGGTGACTAAAGTCATACGCAGCTTTAAAAGCTCATTCATGCTGTCTTTACATTTGTAAATACGTACACCTGTTTCAAACTGTCAAGCATTCATATTCTGTTGCATCCATTGCGTTGGAATGAGCGTTTCTCAGTCAATCCACCAGAAGGCACGGCGCTTAATTAACATGCTGGCCGAATATCAAGAAGAAGAGTAAAGTTTTTTGAGAAGAACATCAATAATAACATGGTGACAGAGGAGGTTTTACTAATGTTGATAATGGGAAGGGTAGCTGTTGTAAGTATGCCAGTAGTATGTCACAGTCACTCTTTGAAAAGTTCCACCGTTTCCTGAAATTATTCTCTTCAAATTTCAACACTGCCTCCAAAGGTCTACGCACGTAATGAACATAGAGGACAACAGAACGCTCCATCTGCGTCTTTAACGTAGAGCATGAATGGGCTTTAAACATGCTTATGCTGGTATATGCTTTCGTGATGACTTAAGTGCCTATTGAATTTCTACCCGATTATGTGAACTGTGGATACGCTGTTTCCTTGTGGAGAAAAAAGTGGTGGAATGTTGTTCAAGGGAACTCCACACATGAAAAACTTGCAATATTTATTTTGATGTGTTGTGAAAATTTCAACTATCATGCATTCAGGTTTATATATCACTTCCACCTCCTGCAGCTTTAACGCCACATTAACAGAGTCTAAAGCTTTGAGGTGCTACTGACCGTTCTCGTCCACGGCCAGAACACTGGCTCCTTTCACCAGCAGCTCCTGGACGACCACGGTCAAACCCTTCCTGGCTGCCACATGCAGGGGTCTGCAGCAGGAAGGACGAGAAAAACGGTTTAGGTTAAGTCCAGTCTGACCTTAGGAAGTGACATCATTGCTCAGATGAGGCGCTACATACGTCTGGAGAGCAGAATTGGTACAGTTGATGAGGTTTCGGTCGTTGATCTTCTCCAGAATCAACAAGGCACTCGTCTCATGACCCTTGGATGGAACAAAAAAAATACTGTCTCTCAATTTTCACTGGTAATCATTAATGACACAAACATGAAACCTACTGAAACTATACCAGCAGGTAAATGGAGTCACAAGCATCAAGTAAAGCTGCCTTGTGTTTTGCCCCAGGATTAACAGAAAAATCACCAAACAGACTGTGAAAGACTGGTAGAAAACATGCCAAGAGGATTAAAAATCAGGGTATTCCACCAAACCCTTATGACTGAAGTCTTCCTGATTTAAAACATTAGTATTGGATTATTTGAAAACATTAAAATGCTGCATTCATATTTACGTTGACTGGTCAGATTCCTTCTTTCCCCCAAACTTTATTACAGTATTTTGGAATTCATGGGAATGTTGTCACTTATCTACAGGGACACACAATGTTCATTTTAATCACATTGTGGTCTCTTAAAATGTCCCTGTGGTCTTTTTTCCCCCAAAGCTGGACACAATATCTCACAACAACCTCTTTAAAGATGTAGTAAAAATAGACTGGGAAAAAAACTATTAAATTGAAAAAAACAATATCCAGATGCTTAGATTAAATAGAACTTTATTGGTCTGTAGGGCAGAGCCGTAAGAAAATGAAGGTTCCAGAAGCAGCACAAACACAGAATGTAATCCATATAAGAAATATCTAAGGCAAAAAGGAAAGGAAATAGTACTAATAATAATAGCTATGAAAATAGTAGTGAAAACCAGGCAAGAGCACATTAGAAAGTACTAGTAGAAATAAATAATAAAGTAGCAATAATAATAATAATAATAATAATAAAGGAGTAATTATGTTATAATATACACATTACAGAAATATATATAGTAATAAAGTGATAATAATGTAACAAGATGTGTATTTAATCTTGGCGCTGGCTGAATACTGTGCCTTTAAATGTGCCTGTGAATGAGCGTTACCTTGCTGCATGCCAGATGTAAGGCTGTGTTCCTGCCGTTATCCTGTAGTGTCAGGTCTGCTTTGGCGCTGCTCACCAACACCTCTGCAACAGATCGAGCAGAGTCAGGCATCAAAACTTTGGGTCAATCGCAAATCCAACGTGGACGTGTGGAGGTACTGACCCACAGAATTAGTCTGTCCGTTGAGAGCGGCCATCATCAGCGCCGTCCTGCGCAGGTGTGTATCGACGGTGTTTGCCTGAGCTCCGTGGCTCAGCAGCAATGAAACACACTCCACATGGTCTGAAAATGCAGCGGCGTGAAGAGGCGTCCTGTATTCACACGAGAGGAGTTAAAGATTACAGCTACAGTTTACATTTCCAGGTATACGTTCAAGTGTTGATGTGTTGTTGGAGAGTCGACCTCTCTCACCTGCCTTTGGAGTCCGTTGTATTGATAATATTTGCACCCAAGGAGTCTATTAACATCTCAGCCACTCCCTCATTATCATTCATGCTAAAAAACACGCACATTGTTAACAGTCACATCCTGTCAGACTAATATTTATTCACTAAAAATCTTCAGTTCAGACTCTTACACAGCACAGTGCAGCGGGCTGAAGGAGTTCCCCTTGATGCTCCTGAACGCCTCCTGGTCCAATAACATCTCCACACATGCATCATATCCTAAAAAACACAGACTAAATATAACAGGAAACACTTGCGCTTTAAGGACGCATCAGAGTAGTTGAACTGTGGCGTGTCAGTACCGTTATAACAGGCCCAGTGCAGGGGTGTGTAGCCCTGGTTGTCTGTGAGGTGTGTGTGAGCGCTGCTGGCGGCCTGCAGGAGGGCACTTAACACACCGCCTCGACCACAAGCAGAGGCCAGGTGAAGAGGAGAACGGCCCCGGATGTCCCTCACACACACACTGGCTCCTCGCTGAAGGAGCGCCTCCACACACTCCTCCTGACCCGTCACTGCCTGTTTAAAACACACGGACATGGAAGAAGTTAGAGTGGATTAAAATCACTCAACCACATGTGCACTCAGTAGAACCAGTACTCTAAAGATGAAGCTTCATTAACCCTCATTCTATTTTTTCTTAATGATTATGGCAGACCTTACTATAATTTACAAAACCTAACAATAATAAAAAAAGTAGATGCAAAAACATGAATGTTAACTAAAAAAGTAGAAATGAGAAAACTGTTCATGAACCAGAGTTTGCAGTAACTGCTGGTTGCATTCCTTTTCTACTCCAAAAGGCAATTCTAATCATTTGTTATATAATTTAGATCTGGTGCACTGTCGCACCTCAAATAAATTGGCTTATTTACTGTTTCTGTTCTTTCTTGATGTTTTAGTCCATCTGTTATTGCTATATTATTGTTTTTCTGTGTTGTTAAAATGAAAAAAAATTGTCCAATAAAAGGAGTCTACAAAAACAGTAGAAATTATTAATTAAAATGAACTACATGTTGACAAACTAAAATTTAAAAAGGCAGATAAAAAGCTTTCGTTTACAAATTTTTCATTTTATTTAACATTATTGGTGGAATGAGATGCTAGTCATCAAATTTTCTAGTTATGCCAGTTTTGTACCAGCAGATGGCAGCACATCCTTGTTTGTATGGACACACCATTATATCCCATTACTTTGAGTACACGTTAGATAAGACCACAAAAGTCTGTTGTAGACCAGCTCTAAATATACAGTGTCATGGGATAACTTTTGTTATGATTTGGCGCTATATACATAAAATCTGATTTGACCAAGTGTCGTGCAGTGGTAGACAGTACGTGGAGTGTGTCTCAGTGGGACAGAGGGCTAACCGAGCTTATCTTGACAATAAACTACTCCCACCTAAATAATGACTGTATGGCAGGTGTGAAAACCAGTGTTTTCAGTTGTGGCGTTAGTGGGTGAGTGTGTCCCTCACCCCTCGGTGTAGGGCCGTCCTGCCCCAGCGGTCCTGGGCCTCCACACTGGCTCCTTGGCTGAGCAGAGAGTACACACACTCTGTGTGTCCATTCAGCACAGCTAACATCAGAGGGGTCCTATAAGCAACGTGGAAAAGCAGCAATATTCAGTGATGGAGTGATTCACTTATTGACTTTTATATAGTCCAGTAAAACAACAAAAGAATTACTAAATTATTAATCCTAAATCAGCCTAATCCACTTTTTCTATGCACACACATACACACTCACTGTCCGTTGGTGTCTTGAACATCCACGTTTGTGTGTTGGTTGCTGTTGCTCATGAGCAGGCGCAGGCACTCTGGGTGGCCATTCATAGCTACAGCAGACACACAAACACATACATACTGGGTCACAACTCACTGGAACACTTCTTTAAGTATATCTCAGTCATGTAACAGTATCACATCATCATGTTACTTCGACTGTTCGTAACTTCAGCGTTAATTCCTACATAGACGTCGTAAGTGCACCTGCAGCATGTATGGCTGTCTTTTTGTGTGTGTAGTCTCGGGTCATGGGGGAGGCTCCATGGTGCAGCAGCAGGGAAACACACTCCTGATGACCCCTAGAGCAGGCCAGGCTGAGAGGGGTCCGTCCCTCTGGGCTGCGGACGTCCACATCCAGCAGGGACGACAAGAGGACCTCTAATGCACCACAGTGTCCATGATAAGCCTGCAGAATTAAATATGGATGACTCATTTAAGGCTTCATTTAACATTAATATTAATCAGTCTTTTTAATGAGTCTGTTCAAACATGCCTGGATCGTGTTTACTCTTAGAAACAAACAGCCGATAACTCACCGCCAGGTGGAGTGGACTGATGGGAGCATGACTGTCTGAGTCATATAAGATGTCTGTGCTTGACGTCTCCATTAACTGAAAAACACAGAAGGTTCACACATTATTTCAAACAAAGTAACTGACACAGTCAAGTAAAATGAAAAACAAACCATGATCTCTTTATTCAGCATCTTTTATAATCTTTTAAATAAATGGAAATGCATTTCATTTCAAGTCAAACAAGCCAAAAAGTAAATAGAACTTACTAATACCCCACCCAAAACACAACACTTTGCCCCTCCTACTCACTGATACCCTGCCTACTCATTAATTTTGAGTCTTAACTTTTGATCTTTTTAAAAACTTCTCAAAAAAATAAATAAAAATAAAGCCAAAACTGAGAAAAAGGCAAATGTAAAGAACATGTGTGTGTAATTTGAAAAGAACTGGGTGAATAGTGTCTGAGAAATGATTTGGACAAAAAGCTCAGATGGATGGTATATTTATATAGATAGATGCATTATATATAGAGAGGATTCAAAGTAAACTGATCTTTTCAGCAGATGGAGCTACTTGAACAAATCCTCCCATCCAAAAGAAAAAAACAGAAAAGTGTATTTTGGTAATAAAACCAGGTGTGTGATTAAACTCCTACCACATCAAGGGGCGTCTCACTGGCCATCTGAAAGAAACACAGACAGGGACAGATATATTCCTGATTAACCCTTGCCTGGAGTGCTATACAAGCTTTAATTTGCATATTTTCTCAAGTATTTCTTCCATATGCAGACATGATGCATACATTTTTACAGCTTTACTCAGCATGGCAGCTCTACTCACCAGTTCTAAGCAGAGTGTACGTCCATAGGCTGAGGCATAATGCACTGCAGAGTAGCCCTGTTTGTCTCTCACCCCAGGATCAGCATCGTTTCTTAACAGGTACTCTACACACCTGAAGAAGATACATCAAATACTTATGAACACTTGTACGCACTGGTAAAAGATACATTTTTCCTCCTGTGGGGTAACACAAATGTAGATATAAGAGGATACTGAAGATTTTTTTAATTTCATTTTAGTAGCTATTTAAGCCCGACACAAACACAGGGTGTGACTGACTTTGCATCAGTGTCGGCTGCAGCGCCGTAGTGCAGAGGGCTGCATCCTCTTTGGTCCAGCTCGTTGATGCTGGCTCCGGAGCCCACCAACGCAAACACACACTGGTAGTTACAGTTAGCTGATGCATAGTGTAGTGGAGTCCTGTGGAGTGGAAAGCAGAAGCAACCTTAATCAATAGAATAAAACAGAATAGAATAAACAGTCAGTGCAGCTATATTAACAAAACACCAGCACTACAGAAATAAGAACAGAGTGAATATAAAATTACAAAAACTAAAAATAAGGTAAGAAAATAGAATATAAATGTTACAATTTTACAAATTAACATAAGAATAGAGAAAAGTAGAATAAAAAAAATTGACAAAATATGAATAGATGCAAATTTACAGTATTAACAGTATGTGACAGTATGTATTAACAATATTAACAGTATGCATTACTTATAATAATATAATATAAAATATCAGGTATATCCAGGGTGTGATTTGTCAAAAAGACAGAAGAGGGGATGTTTTTGTGTTGCTTTTTGTCAGTGTGTGTGTGTGTGGGGGGGGGACACGTGGGGTATACGTGGGGGGTGCGGTCAACGCTGGCATGTCAAAACTTTACATTCAACGTCCAACTCCCAGGTTCTATTCCTCTATTATACACCAGATCTTACATGAAATTTTCACAACTTCTAACCTGTATCCACTGACATAAATGTTGGGCCCCATGAATGTCACGTTTACCCCCCCTTTTTTTTTACGGCGCCCCAGTGCATGGGGACGTTTGCTAATTCCGAGACTGCCGACAGTTCAATTCAGGTGAACGTTAGTGCCAGTAATGTAGGATATGGGAGTAAGAACAGTCAGTCACAACCAGCCTGTTATTTCAATTGGTTGGTTGTCCACCCTGAGGATGAAATTCAATGAGCAGACATAGAGACATAAAAACCATTGATTTCCCCCCCCCAACAAATTGCACCCTGGGTATATCTATGAACAGTATATAGATCTGTTCACATTATTACCATCTATACTTATGTTTACAGCATTTTAAATCTATTAAAACCTGCAGTCTTGCTCACCTTCCAAAGTTGTCTTTCCTGTTAAAGTCTGTTCCAATTTTCAACAGCAGGTTCAGACACTCCAGGTTCCTGTTTAGACAGACAGTATCAACGCCATCAGTGATGATGCATGATAATGGATTGCAGGGAAATATGTCACCTCAACTAAACCTGTGTTAAAAAGTTTCACAAACGCAACAAAGTAGTAAAGACCAAGAAATGAGGACTCACCCCCCAGCTGCAGCAGCATGTAGACAGGTCCTTCCAAAGTCATCTGGGGTGTTAATGTCAAATCCTGGAGGAAAAAAATGTATGTAATCAGCATCAGTTTGGGTGTCGACGAGGGGAATCCACCGACAAGAGCAGAGTCAGCGTGCATGTACCTGAGGACAGCAGCTTCTTGCAGCAATCTGAGAAGCCACTGAGAGCTGCCAGGTGGAGAGGGAACATCCCATGAATGCCTCTCCTGAAGAGATGAAAGAGAGAAAACAAGTCATCACAGGACATAATGGCTGAGGCGTGACAGAGAGGGTGCTTTTTTTGGAAGACGAAAAAACATAAGGGTGAAAGAAAGGTATATCCTGAATTGTAAGAATCTCTTAAGTCTTCATGTTCTATGATAAGAACGTATAAAGGAGTCAAGTTTGATATGCTGTCTTAAACATCCCACACTCAAACTGTAACTGTTCTGCCTACAAGAGTGTGTGCAAGTGTTCGTCTAGTCTTTAAATCTTACATCAATTTCAGCCCAAATACAGACAGATGGTTTAAATGTCAGTGGTTACTAACTTGGCGCTGTTGGCTCCATGTTTGATGAGTGCTGTGATGATGAGCTCATGGCCATAGCGGGCAGCGATGTGAAGGGCGGTGTTTCTGCTCTTGTCCTCACAATCAATCTCAGCTCCTACAAACATCAGAATCAGAATACTTTATTAATCCCAGAGAGAAACTACTGGGTGTTACAATTGCTCCATTCAAGTATAATAAAAAGTATTAGGAGAGAAATTATCAATACAAAAAAAAAAACATCATAAAGGGCTTATTTGTGTGTTTAATTTAAGATGACATAAGGACACTTGACAACACATGTGGTGTATTTTCATGAAGAACACACATATGGACACTGATGGGAACTGAGGCATTAAACACATGCAGGGAGGTCTCACCATTCTGAATGAGCGCCTGAGAGCAGGAGAACCTGCCATGGGTAGCTGCCATGTGGAGCGGAGTCTTTCCATCCTTACTCTGGACAGATGGACAGACAGACAGAGAGGACAAGAAGAAGGAGGAGGAGGGGGGGGATCAAGAAGATAATCTTAGTATTTTCCGTCCATGCATCTGTTGCAGACTTTTACTGATGTACAGTTAAAGAAAATTCTCAGAATGAAAAGAGGCGATCTCACATGCTTTATGGACCACCCACTCACACATTCTCTGAGCAGCTTGAAGCCTGAGGGAGCCCCCCACCCCCCCATGTTCCATATGGCCTTGCATCTCAAGGCTGTGGAGATCTGATATCAGTTTCCATCACTGCTTCCAAGTGTTAACAACAGTTTCTACAAGACACTCAGCAGCAAACATGCACCATAACACAACAAAGACTGTTTCATGTGTCATTTCCTGTGCGTTGAAAATGTACACTACAGGTTGACAAATTATCAACCTTGCACATTACCAGCTCTGATATTTAGTAGTTTTAAGATTATTAATATTATTAAATAAAATGGTTTAAGCTAGTTTTGAGCTACATATAATCTAGACTAGTGTTTTTCAACCTTGGGGTCGGGACCCCACATGGGGTCACCTGAAATTCAAACAGGGTCACCTAAATTGTCTAGTAATTGATATAAATAAAAAAATTACGAATAAAAAATATATGCTGAGTTGAGACAGACAATCACAATCCATAAAAGACATGACAAACTGAAGCACTGTGATACTGTTTATCAAATGTTCAAACTGAAGCACTGTGGTACTGTTTATCTATCAAATGTTCAAACTGAAGCACTGTGGTACTGTTTAT
>JAPQRP010000003.1:9793676-9809840 GCA_037367295.1 Apogon hyalosoma
TGTCTTATTTTAAGTGTGATGAGATATTTTGACCAGAAATGAGAAAAATACACTTGGTAAGATTTAGATTTTTTTTCTAATGCAGTAGAACAGTGGATGGTTGACAGTTACAGTGCCGTGTACAGTTTCATACCCAAGGCACTGAGGAAAAAATGGAGCTGGACAGTATTTCATATATGCACCATCTTCATCGCCCTAGTGTAAAGAAGTCAGATATTCTTAAATATAACCATTTTGCATGATTAGATGTCTAAAAAAAAAGCAGAATAAAAGTCTAGCCACTAAAAAAAGTAAACATAAGGCACTTGAAAACCCTCAGCCTTCAGTCCACGCCAAAGTTTTTGCACATACAGACGACAAACTGATGACAATACCCTGTGGCCAGGGCCGAGGGTAAACATGTAATAGCTATGATTACCGCAAGCACTGAAAACAGTTATTTAGAATAGAATAAAATAAAATAGAACTTTACTGTCACTATTACAGGAACAATGAAAATCTATTTAGGAGCTCTGTTCTGTTTAGTAGCAAAATAAATAAAATATCACATAAATTATACAAAAAATATTGACAATATACAAAACTACAAGAAATACTGAATACTAAAAAATAATAACATATTTAAGCTGAATTACGGTCTCACAGTCATGTTCCTCTGTTGGGATATAATGAAAACCAGTGTTTTGGTTTCTTACTGCTTAAATGTAACTCTTAAAAATTCATTGTAACTGATGATAATAGTTTTATAATACCATACTCCATAATACAGTGAAATACTAATATTTTCTAAGATGGTTGTTGTCGCATGAACCTCTCCTATCACTACAACCCCACTGATGAATACAACAGCAATATCATTTAAAACAGCTTGTATATTTGCACTAAATTATTCAGGTGAAACGTTAATAGCACACTGACCGTCTTTTCGATCATGTATGTGCGTTTGTGTGTACTGACGTGGACTCCGAGGCCAAGCAGGTAGTGCACTGTGCTGCTCATGCCACTGGAGGCGGCTGCGTGGAGGGGGGTGTAGGCCTTTTTGTCCTTACAGTCCACCTCAGCCCCGCTGCTCACCAACAACTTCACAACTTCCAGGTGACCTAAAAAACAGGAGGAAACATGGATGCTTCGTTTCATGACAGGAGATAGGGGGAATATGGCAAACACAGATAGAAGTGTGTACAATTAGTGAGACACCGTATACTGACGTGCACGCAAATATAATAGCTCAGAATATGGCAAGATTCTGAATAAAGCCTTTCTCTAAATGGAGCATTGTATGACTAAGATAGGTTGGATATGCTGACTAAACTCTAATATCATGAGGATTCTCCGGACATGTAATATTTGGATTATCGGATGCATTTGCAGGTTTTACCACAATTTTGAACACATGACCCCTGTTAACAGTACACTAGAGTGGAGACAAAAATCCTTTCTTCAAACAAAATACAACATTCCAGAGGAGGAAACACACCTTCTTTAAAACATTATGATGATATCAGTAGGTTATTGAATATGAGCAAATATTGAGGGTTTGTGGGTCCAGAGGGTTTGGAAGGAATGGAATGAAAGTTGTGTTAACACAGTGGGAGGTCTGCCATCAGTGATAAAATGCTGGAAAAAAACAATTTTTATTGCTGTATTATGGCTAAAAGATTGTGGAAAGGTCATTTTTGGTGCCTATGTAAACACCACATTTGGAATTTAGTCTATTTCTTTCTACTTTGTGCGTGTAAACATGATCACTTAGACACAATGCACTTACCCATGTAGGCTGCCCAGTGGATGGCTCTCCTGTCTTTCTTATCAAAGGCATTAATGTTGGCTCCTCTGGACAGTAACAACTTCACCATCTGCCCACACAAAAGCAAATTAATTAGGTTTTGACGAGTTGGCTTGTCACTGTGTGTGCATGTACAAATAAAAAGGCCTAACCTCTACGTGTCCACTGAAGGCAGCGTGATGCAGGGCAGTGCGTCCTGCCCTGTCAGACACATTGACGTTACTAAGCAGCGGCACCAGCGCCTCTGCACAACGTACTGCCTTATTGCTAGCTGCGACATGGAGCGGCGTCTGCCAGTTTTTGTCCCGGGCATTGACATCAGCACTGTGCTTCAACAACACTGCCACTGCATCCTGTACAGAGGGCGAGGAAAGGTCAGAGGGGGCAGACGGAGGCTCTATGAGCTATTGTGTCTGTAACAACACATTGGCCACTGCAGGTGGATGTGTATAAGTGCTTATAAAAAGCATCTGCTATTCTTTGGGGGGGCTATCATACTTATAATAGCACTACGAAGAAACAAAGCAAGATACAGCTAATGTAGACATGTTTAGAAGTCCATCAATAAACATGCATGACTCCCATATAGTTGAGCAAAATCTGCAGCTTCACTGTCATTGTTACTGAAGGCATCAAATCTATAATCAGAAGTTGTCTAAAGTGTGAAAAGTCGTAAGAATAGAATAGAATAGAATACAATACAATAGAATGAGCTTTATTGTCATTGCAAAATAGCATTGTACAGTGTAATGAAATTTGGTTTTATGTTCTGTAAGGTGCTTGAGTAAAATACACACATCAATTATAAAATAGTCAAGAATAAAAAAAATATAAGTATAAACACAGTCAAGTAAAAAAGACAATATAAGTATAAAAAAGGTCAAGTAAAAACCACAGACACACAAGTGAGTCCAGTGTAAAAATGTGCAGAATATACAGGTGACAGTGACGACTATAATGTTAAGTCTTCTTAAGTACAGATAAAGTTAGAGCAATGTCCTGAGTATAGGTTCCTTTACTATTTACAAGTGTCCATGTTTATTTGGTTCAGAGCAGCCACAGCTCTGAGACAGAAACTGTTCTTAAACCCGGTTGTGTAGTGTGTAGCATATACAGGGTGTCCCAAAAAACTGACACCATTTGAGATGTCCATATCAGAGTGACTATATGGTCAGGAGAAATGATACTTAATAGGATTTATTGTGGACATAAAATGTTTTATTCTGAAAATTTCAAACAAAAAACTCTAGGGAAATTTTATAATGTTCCAAAGTTATTACAAATGTTCAACGTGTGCGCCTCTTGTGATGCCGCACACATCAAGCCGGTAGTGGAGTTCCTGCCACACTCGCTGCAGCATGTCGTGTGTAATAATTATCCAAAGCCTCAGTGATTCTCCTCTTGAGTTCCTCTACACATGTGCTTGTTTATGACATTTTCTAACAAAATCATGTTGCACATTCACATTTGACTGAGTTTGTTCATACTTCAATACACAGAACACTTTTTCTGTTGCAGTAAACGGCATGTCTATTCCTGAAAGCAGAACAGTAAAAATTATTACACTTTTTTGAGCAAAAAGAGCAAACAGATTTTAAACAAATTATTAGGTGATGAAACTATGCTAATTTTTTGGGAGACCCTGTATATATACACATATACAGTACTGTGCAAAAGTTTTAGGCGGCCTTTAGATTTGTTGTTTTACAGGGTATAACAACAAACAGACAGACTGCATTTCATTATTTGTGGCTACAGGACCGCAGCAGAGTGACGAGTATATACTTGTGTGTGTGTTTGCGTAGTGTGTTACCTCACTACAAGAGGCGACAGCTCGGTGAAGAGGAGTTAGCCACTTGTTATCTTTGGCATTAACTCTGGCACCTTAGATGAAAGAAGAAGAGGAGAGGTGAGCAGGAGAGGGAGAGAGGATGAGATGGGCAAAAGGAACAGGAAAGACATGCCAATGGAATGTCAACACTGGCAGGCATGGCAGACAGAAACATGAGTAAAACCTGGATCAACATCTGATTAAAAAAAAAAAAAAAAACACTGACTCATCAAGATAATCCAACTGAGAGTGAAGAGGAATGCTGGGGAGTGTAGAGTTTCAAGAGAAGGTTGATGCTCACACAGCTTTTTACATGTTTTGGGAAGTTGGTCCTGTAAGCCAATAGTGCCTGGAAGGTATAAACTCCCATGATCCCCTTTGGCACAGCGTGGGGGTTAAAATAGACCCTGAAACTGCACCTGTTGCTAGCTCTTCATAATATTGAGAAACAGTTAACACATGATGCACATGTGACTCCTGTGTTACACTGGTGAAGGCCCCACAGCCTCCTATCATGCGCTGCTGATTTCACAAAAACTGGAGTTGAAATACATCCTATGACGTTATTGGTAAATGACAGATGAGGACATTAATGGGCAATAAAACAATAGTTCTAAGTATTGGTGGAGGGTACTCAAATACCATAGTTACATAGAAATGAGGTACTTTACTTGAGTACTTCCATTTTCTGCAGCTTTATACTTCTACTCCACCACATCTCAGACACACATTGTGCTTCTTACTTCTTATGTATATTTTCATCCTCTTACTGTGAAAAGAAAAAATCTGCAAATATGTTGATTTTGAAAGTTTGTCATAAAAGTCCTTTATGGTTTGGGGTTAAAATTCCCCTATTCTCAAGATGAACTCTCTAAAAAGCCTGTCTGATTAGATGGAAAATGAATGATTACAGAGCCAAAAACAGGCCTTTTTTCTTGATAAAAGTCAAATTTTATACAAAAATAGTTCTCAAAGAACAGCAACACAATGATTTTACAGCTTATGATGCACTGCTGTCAATTCAACCAACTAGTAGTATATAGAGTAATGAGTTACAGCAGGAGAAAATACAATGCATGTTAATGCAGCAGTAAAGTGACTCATCACATATGGTCACCATCTTAAAATAATGGAAACTTCTGTATTTAAAAGCATGTTTGATTAGGAGTATCCAAGTATGATCAGCAAAACATGGGCATTGTACGGTAAATTGATCCCTGATGGTGTTTTATCAAATCAAATTTATTTCTGAAGCACTTTAAAAACAACACAGTTGGCCAAAGTGCTGTACACAGTCATAAAAACAAAACATAAAAGAATGAATAAAAACAATAAAAGTAATTATACATTAAGGCCATAAAAGCCGACCTCTGACATTGAGTAAAAGCCAAAAACAAAAAATATGTTTTAAGAAAGGATCTAAAAGCAGACATTGAGTAGTTCATTCCACACTATTTTATTATTATATCATCAATTTCTTACAATAATGACCTTAGTCATAATTTTCTTTTTTTCTAAAAACAAAAAACACCATATAATCTATATATTTGGTGTAGTTTTTTCTTTTTTTGCTTGAAAATTACATAATAGTAAACACTATCAGACTGTGTACCTTGAGCTTATTGCACCTTTTTTCCAATGTGGTTTTCTACTGCAAATGGCAATAAACTGAACTACAAACTAAACTAAACACTGACCACGTTTTGCTGAGCAATCTCAGATACTCTTACTTAAACACACTTTTAAATACAGAAATTTTCTTTGTTTTCACAATTTACCTCACATAAAGGATGTGAATACTTCATCCACCACACAACAGACACAATGACAGCACAGAATGAATAAAAGTTCAGTTGCATTAGCAAAACCTCAAGTATGCTCACTCCCTGGCTCACGTATGGATCATCATATCCCTCGATAACGTAGCGTGCCGTGTGTGACATGTAAAAGGCCAGTCATTCAACAGCTAAGTAATATGGGTGTACTATCACTATGCCGGTGAAAAGTAATATATATTGGCCAGTGAAACACGAGTGACAAACTGTATTTTAGTCACATGTGTGGGTGTTATAGCTGAGGACACGAGCTGTGGTAACCTACATAACAGTAACACGACCATTTGTAAGTGCCATTCAAGACGGTAAAAGGCAGAGGCCACAAAAAAGCTACTGTAACAGCATCTACAAACAAATGAAGACACATGCTATCAGCTACTTTCCAAACCAGGCACAATGATAAGCAAATTATTTAACAAAGCTGCAACAGTGGTTTTTTTTTTGAATATTTTACTTCATTTACCTCTATAGCATCGTAAGTGAAGTGATTAAATTAAGCTTTTATTACAAACATCACTAATTTGAACAATATTAAACCAGGGATGTCAAACTTTTTTTTTTCCAGTGGTCACACTCAGCCCAATTTGATCTCAAGTGGGCTGGAACAGTAAAATAATAGCATGATAACCTATAAATAGGCCTAGTGACAATTCCAAAGGTTTCCTCTTTGTTTTAGTGCAATAACATAACATTAAATTATGAAAATATTTAAATTTATAAACTATCCAAACAAAAAAGATGTGAATAACCTGAAAAAGATTAAATTAAAAAAAAGTATAATTTTAACAATATTATGCCTCAACTTATCATTTATACATGTGCATTACAGATTTACAAAGGCACAAAAAATTTTGTAACAGGCAGAATATTATTAAAATTGCACTTAATTTTCTTTAAACATTTCAGGTTGTTCATATTTGTTCAGACTATTCACATGTAATTGTTAAAGGGTAAGTTCTTACTGTAGACATTTTCATAATCTAATGTTATGTTTTGTACTAAAACGAGAAATTTTCGGAGTTGTCGTTATTTATAAGCATATTGTAACTTTTTTTTCTAGGGCTGTCAAAATTAACAACTTAACGCAGATTAATCCATCATCATGACTAATCTGATTGAAAATTTTAACACAATTAACCCATCTGCAGTACAGAATGTCTCTGGACGTCTCTGCCAACACATTTGGGTCAGTTTGTCCAAGCAGAGTTAGCGTTACACACGAACAAATGAGCAGTTGATCCGGTAGTGACAGGCAGTAGAACTGATCTGTAAAGATGGAAGACACTAAACAGCACATTGACCCTCTGGATGGAAATATGAGGACAAAAAAACCCAAGACGGAACAGCTGGCCGACATAAAGTATTATACACACTCTGCAGGAGGGAGTTTTCTTTTCACTGAAGCACTTCCATCTTAAAATACCACATTAAAGGTGGGGTACGAGATCTTAGAAAAATGGTTTGAGCAAGCTACATTTTGAAAGTACACAATTCAGAAGTGCAAACCCCTTTCTGCAGACATCCCCTGAAGCCACGCCTCCAGAATACTGGCATACGCAATGCTTGTTCCCGAGGGTTCACAAGCACTGCACAGCAACAATTCGCCCGGCTCTGGCTCCGACTTGGATCCATGCATACCTCATTCAGTCTCCTCCAACACCCCCGCTCTTACAAAACAGCCCCAGTTCATACCTATCTGACTAACGTTACATTCCCTAGTGCTTTATGTTAGTGACAAAACAGTTTTCCGTTGAACTTTACATCCTAATATTGCTAATATAACTAGCCAAGCTCTGGCTCTGGCTTAATTTCTTGTACCTGTGCTCCAAGCCTCTGAGAACGCACGATTCATGCAGGAGGGGTACGCACAGAGGGGGGAGGGACAAATGGCAGTTGAGTTTGATAGACATGTCATCATTGAATCATTTCGAGTGGGCGCTCAAAATGATTGGATAGTGTTTTTTCAGTCCTGTTCATTCCACAGGTGACTAAATTTTTTTATTTTTGTGTTAGAGCATTTAATTAATTGGTTGTAATCAGGGTGTGAAGGGGATTTTAGGCAATATAGTAAAAAATGCTCCAGGAAAACATCTCACACCCCACCTTTAACGTAAAGCATACGTTTGTCTGGGATTCTACTTGCACTTCAGCTAACGCGTCACCCAGCTTCCAACAAACACATTAAGTGTATATATATTCCCTTCTTTCTTGAGTCTGTTTGCTCATGCAAAATGAAACGCGATTAATATAGATTAAAAATGAATGATATTTAATCATGACTAATCAAAATGAATCCACAGCAACCCTGCTATTAATTTGATTAAAAATTCTAATCATTTGACAGCACTATTTTTTTCACATTAAACCAAGAAGAAAATTTGGAGTCATTACTTATAGGTAATTATGCTAATTTTTTACTTGGATCACATTGGTCTGTATGTTGCCCCTGAACTAAAACAAGTTCAACACCACTGACTGTTAATTTCTTCAGTGAAATTTTTGCATTTTGCAAATTCATCCTGCAGATGGATTGGAACCATTAGGGGGCCACTTTTGGCCTTCAGGCCGCATGTTTGACGCCCCTTATATTAGATGTTTTATCATGTTAAATTTGCAGTCATCCTGGACTAAAAACAAACATTCAAGAGTTGAGGATGCAGAGAGCTGTCTGGGAGAATAGATGGTAAACTAAGTACACTTAACAGAAAGGAGTAGGTTACCTGAGAGGATGAGCAGCTCAATGATCTCAGCGTCTCCCAGGTAGGCTGCGGCATGCAGAGGGGTGCGCTTTTCATTGTCCTGACAAGGAACAGTAAACCACTCAGTTGAGGCATTTGCATCGTTTTTCTCTTACACAGAAACATTAACCTTGTGACACACGGTCTCACATAGGCAGGACATGCCAGGCTTGCTTCAAAGAAAATCCATATGTCTGACACTTTTGCAGACCACAGGAAACATGAGACCAGGTCCGCAAAGAGACGAATGTTGATCATCTCTTCACTTGTATTCTTCACTTCTCTCCATCATTTCGATTCACCATGTTCTGCCCTCTACCCCCCATCTCTCTCTTTCAGTGCAGTAAGAGCAATCAGCAGAGTGGAGCTATAAACAACAGTCACGTGAGCGCAGCAGGCCTGGGCTAGTGTTGCTGACTCCAGGAAACACTCAGTGTGATGACCCTAGCACTATACGCTGACAAAAAGACGGAAACATAGCGGGAGACGAACAGAAGAGAACAGAATAGAATGACACGTAAATACACCAGGGGACGAACAGACAGAAAGTGAAATGTAAACAAGGAACGAGATCAGGTGAAGGTTATGTCCTTCAACCTTAGTAGGTGAGGGGAATGTTTTATGAGCAGTTCATGTGTCCTGCCCCATCTGACAGTTACATAAAATGAGGAAGGAATGAAGAAGCACCCAGAAGGTAGTCTCCATCAACTGATCGATAGGAGCGCCAATCAATAAGCTTCTGGCTGACTGCTGCTCTTGGTGTTGTTTATTTGGCATGGTGTGTGTGAAGCTCAAGCATCACAGGAACATAAACGGGTGTGAAATGAATTTAAGAACAAATCTATCATAATGGGAGCAAACGGGTGTATACATAAAAATTAAAATGCGATAAAAGGGAGTCTCACCTGAATATTGACATCTTCTTTCTTGAATATGAGGGCGCGAACTTCCTCAGGATCCACATTGAAGATGGCTCTCAACAGAGACGGCTATAGAGAAAGGAAAAAAAAAAAAGATTTTGTCACTAAATCCTCATTTTGGAAAGCAATAATTTTCTATGATGGCCACTCTGTTATCAGTGAGAGTTATGAGTCGTGTGTGAGTGTTTAACTCAACACTATAATCTCTGGCTGTATGTCCTGAATGCTGTTATATCATAGATGTAATGGTTTGCTTATGACAGAGCAGCAGCTGCAGTGCATGCATACTGTTACATAAATGTTTGAGTCTGTGAGAGCTTAAAGCTGGTGCCATGTGGCGTGAACCTACCTGTGAAAAATGTAAATAATAATGGAAATTGTGGGAAGGGATTGTGGGAAAATATGCCCAAGTTTATGATTAAGCATTTATTCTGATTCAAGGCTATTTGCAGTGTCAAGTCAATCAAGTTTTACAAGGTGCAAGAGCAGACAAATTTGTATTTGTATATTAATAAAAATCACAAAAACACCCCGGGCACACCTCTTTGCACAGTGTCATCTATGCCCTGGTGCATGAAAGCAAACATGTTAAGCATATTAATGACCATCGGTGCAGCCTGAGTTGTAAATATTGTTGCTCAATAGTTACCATAAATCTTTAAGAGGTACTCGCTGTGGACCACACAAGTCTTTCAAAGTAAAGGTTACAGGAAGCAACACTATTTTAAGGTCATATTTCAACCTTTAACACTGCTCTCAGATAGAAACCTAACAATACAAGTCAAGTGAAACTTATTGCCCCACAACTTTCATTTTCTGCCCCAAATTAGCTTTACAATGCATTTCAGTAAGTTTCATTAGAGAGCTGCTAGACAGTTAAATGCACCATCATTACTCTTACAAAGATCGTGACTGTTATGATTGGGATGTCCACCTTATTGGAATCGCTTGTTTTCCCTTTCCCTCTCTCATTTCATCATCCTAAAAATAAGCCTGCTGTCCTGTCAGGCATGTCAGCATCTGTCTCATGCCTGTAACACTGATGACCACTAAAACTATGTCTGAGGTAGACATATAGGCTAACAGAGCAAACCCTCGTCATCAGACCCGACCGGGCTTCTAAGATTGGCCTTCCTCTTTTCAGGGTGTACTTCAAAGAGCAGCTTTCACAGGATGGAAAGTGGGGGTGGTCAGCATACCCTTCATAGAAACAACACTGGCCTATGGACTACAAAGGCCAAGGCTTAGCTGATAATCTATACAAACCAACAGTCATCTCATATGGCAGTATTGTAGTGATGTTATATTTAGCGCAAAATGGCAAATGTTGGTAGTGCATTGTATTTTAATGTAATGGGATGTGAAACTACAGGCTACATTTCAGTACAGGTTTCAAGTTTAGGCCAGGTAAAACAAGTGCAGTGATCTAGATGACATCCAACCTAAGCTAAATCCAGTATTCAGAAACTCTATTCAGTGGTGAACCAGACAAAAGGGCCCAGCTCACCTTGTCCTCCTGAGCGGAAGCCCTTCGAGAGGCATGATGGGATCTGCGGTCTGGGGACGATTTAGGCCTAGGAGGTGGAGGTGAAGAGGAGGGCTCATCTTCCTCCACCTCCTCCAGCACCACAATACACACACGACTAGCCCGCTCTGACCGCATCAGGAACAAACACACACATACACACCGGCACAATCACCCCCTCACACACACAAATACACACTGTTCCCTCTTACATACGTATAGAAATCAGGAGCGTGAAGGTGAGCTATAAATCCCATGAACACAATGCATTCCGCGAGAACAAAAAGTGCACATCTTCAGGTAAAATCCAATGTGAAATCCAGCACTGTCCTCTATCTGTCAGTGTTGCTTTGCTGCATGTCTCCTCTCCTCCTCCCTCTTCTCGCTAACCCACACTTGCACTCTCTGTGAGCAACAGCAGCGGAGACAGCAGGGAATTCCTCTGCGTAATGGTGGCAGTAAGCGGCATGCGGCAGAATGAGCTTTTGGCTGCCTAGCAGCGCACAGGAAGCTACGTACCCTCACTGCTGTGCTGCAGCCAGAAACAAACACACATACAGGTCACACGCAAGCGCACACACACAGTCGGACGCTATGATTAGCATGGACTGGGCCGTAGCAGCCAATGTATGTGTGGGTATGCATCGCTCGTGGAGGCAGACTGCTGAAGCCAGCTTTTTCAAAAGAGGAGACAGAGAGAGAGAGAGCAGGGGGAGGGGCGAGAGAGGGAGGGGGGAGAGAGAGAGAGAGAAATGAATGGGGAGGGCAATAGGGATAAAAGAGAGAGAATAATTGTAGGCAGGTACCTAGAGCTATAACAAAACATAAAGAAACCTGAAGATGAATGGGGCAGAGCACAAAAGGGGGGGGGGTGCAGGAGGCACACAGGTTGCATGCTAGTTGAAAAAGTTGATGGGGAAACCAGATCAGTGGGCTGGGTGGCTGGGGTAGAATGATGGAATGCAAAATAACAAGAGAAGAGTCTATGCCCACAGACTATTTGGGCATAACTGTGAATAAAAAACAATAAAACAGTTGAAATAAAACATAGTATTTACCAAACGCCCTCCTGTGCCCCAGAAGCAACTAAAAACTGAGCTGAATTGAGTCACTCCGTCAAATGTTTCCTGCCACGGTTGAGCTTGGCCTTATATTAAGATCTCAGTGGATACAACAGTATCAATTTACAGGTTCTCGATCAACATTTATTAACTCAACAAATCAAAGACCTCTGGGCTTCATTATGTAATGGTGTGCAAGTGTGAGCACCTTTAGGGCAACCTTTAGACAATCCTGAAGGCTGTGATAGCATGACAAATAAAAGTGTGAGCCTTGTATCGTCATTAATTATTAAGTGAATGGTGAAATACTGGTAAATGCACTGCATCTTCCCATCTTATAAAAGAAAACGGATAACAGATTACTCTGCGGATGTGTGCACCAGAATTCCCTTTGGTGTATCGGTGGCAAAGCTTCAAAAGTCCCCATCTCCTCATTATAAAACTGGAACAAACTGGCTTTGCCAGAGAATGTGAGGGTCGCTAACAAGACCAGTCTGTATGTGCATGTCTGTGTGTGTCCCTCCGTCTCCTTCATATTCAACACAGATCCGAAAAAGAACAATCCTGCCAAGCCACACCAGCCCATTAACTCAAGGGGAGGAACAGAGCAAGGGAGGGCAAATGAGAAAGAGACGTGGTTGGATGGAGGCTCTCTGCAGGCCTTAATTTTAACTTTAATGGACTTGCCATTTATAAAACATAATATGAAACACAGCCTACAAACTTTCTGCTCCTAGTGCTACTGGCTTAATAGTAAATAAGTGCATCAAAGGCACAAAAATTATGCCTTTGGGAAACAAAGCATATAAATAAACAGAGCTTACAGGTCGTCTCTTCCACCGCACTCACTTGAAAAGGAGTAGAGATTGTTGACATTTGACAAACAGATTTTCTGTGTAATGCATGTGTATTCAAATAGGCTATGTTTAAAATGTGTATTTAGGTTTTAGAAGTAAAGCCAAGTATGCACGTAAAACAACAAAGAAAACAGTGCATAGTGTACAATATGCTCAACAACAAACTAAGATGAGCCCTTCTAAATTTAAAATACTATATTTGGAAATAACATGAAAAATTGGATGTGATGGATGTGAAGTGTACTTTGACAATACAATGCGAGTTTCATTGAATACATGCTTGGCTGTCAGTCCTAAAGCAGTAGGAAACAAAAACAGCACACAGTGGCTGAACATGATAATGCTGCATCAGTGAGAGGATGCAGGCAACCAGGCGTACTCACAAAAACAATCCCAGTGCAAGCAATGTGCTTCATAGAGACAGGCCTGGTATGATCCTGCATGTGTGAGTGAAAGTATGCAGGCTGCCTCTGACCTCTGATCTGACCCTGTGACAGGATGCACCGTAATGTAATCCTACTCCGGAAACACAAAGGCCAGCACGTGTGTGTACTTATGTGCGACTATATGTGCTCACACAAACATACAACAGCAATAAAAATGCTGACATGCAAAGATTTGAAAGGTTTAAAAGGTTTAAGAGTGGCTTATCTGCTGTACAGCAATGCTGTCATGACCACCATGAAGACGGGCAATCCATTAAGTGCTCTAAGTGAATGGAAAACTAAGGATAAGCCATTACGGAAGTGATATAAGTAAAAACATAATTCAAACCAAGACACCATCAGTATAAATTATCATCACACAAGCCTCTAACATTTTCACCTTTGTAAAATTAATTCTATCTCTCCCCATAATTTCAGCCACAAAAACTGTAGCCATGATGCACATATACTGTGTTACACTATTTCATTTATATGGACCTATAACAATAATTTATGCACAATCCATGAGCACAAAAAGTATGTGCTTGAATGGAAGCCCAATATTAAGAGGATATTGCCTTGGTCCCCATGGATATATGAGAAAAGCCTCAGGCACATAAACAGTCACACAACTACAATGCACACCATGTCTGCATCATCCTCTGGTTTTATTGCGTGTGTGTTTTGACTCCATCACCACCTGCACTCTCTCTCACACATGGGCATGTTACTAAGCTACAGTGTGCCCTCTAGAGGACAAACACAAGCCCTTACCAACAGTGACAGTCACTTCTGTCCCTCTCTCAGTGACTATTTCTGTCCCTTTGTCCAGATTTCTATCAGCGAGGCCCACAGAGAACAATGGAGAATAGAGACTTGGATCTTGACCGGAGGACTGGTCAGGACAGGCCAGGACTAACTATAGACCTGCATGATCACTGACACACTTAGACAGAATATGTTAGGGGCATTTTGCTAGTTTGTCCAAAAAAGAATGAATG
Organism: Apogon hyalosoma; assembly: GCA_037367295.1. Lineage (NCBI taxonomy): Eukaryota > Metazoa > Chordata > Actinopteri > Kurtiformes > Apogonidae > Apogon > Apogon hyalosoma. The sequence continues at coordinate 9,807,656 of JAPQRP010000003.1, forward strand.
CACAAGTTAAGTCTTAATTATACCCCTCTAAAGGGCATGCCTAAACATACAAACTACCTGAAGTGGTCATTTTACCAGTTTCCTACATCTGCCACAAAGCATCTTGTCAGTGTTACTTACCAATGGGCCAAATGCTGTCAACAATAACTGGATTTGGTTATTGTGGTTATTTTAGAGACTGTTTAGTCTCATACTGAACAATACCTAGTAGAATGTCATCTGTGTCATTGGGTGGACGACAGCTGAAGTAGTAGACTCAGCTGGAGACTTTGGAAAGAGCACCACCTGCTATTTTAGTCTGACAGTCTTTCTTATCTGCAGCAACAGGTGACTGGCCTCAGCTGCCCCACGAAATGTGTATGGAGCTCCAACAGTCAGCTGAAAAAGCAAACTCCCTCAGTAGAAAATCGGCCTGAATCCGGCTTAATAAACACGGAATGCAATTCACGACGCTGGGTTTACGATTATAACCTTAAACTGAGCTGCTATTCCATCTATTCGCCCCTAAAGTTGTTTGTTAGCTACTATTATTAGCTTTGAGCTAGCCTTTCTCCGGGCTATCCAGCTGTGCTCCCCGGTCCATCACCACCAGCAACACTCAAAAACACGTCGACAAAGAAAAACTGTTGTGTTTCTCTTCACTTTCTCAAACCACACATCCTGACCAACAGCCTGAAGCGGCTAAATTCCCTTTACCGAAATGAGTGACATGGTGTTAGCATGACTCGGAGACTTAATGACCGTTTTTTCTGTTTACGGCTAACTTAGCTAGTTAGCTAACACGTCCGATGTACTTAACAGTGAATGCTATCGATGGATAATTTCCTTTAAACTCACCACTTTTCACTTAAATCTTTCTTTGCCCCAGTCCATATCAATTTCAGTCACTATAAAGAGCGTATAATCTTAGCTACTTTAAATTCATCACAAAAAAAGAGGCAATGTAGCTGGTATTGAGACTATAAATAGTCAAAAGAGCTGCAAACTAGTGTTAATGAGCTGAGTGTAAAGTCATGTTTACGTGTAATGTAGATATATTTCTAGCATTACCTGCTCTTGGATCTTCAAGACAGCCATATTCTCCGTGAAAAACAAACCGGAGACAGTAAGTCGCCCGGGAGTTTACTGTAAATTAACTGGGGAAAACTCAGGAAAAAAAGGACAGGCTCCGGAGTGCAGTGGAGCACCGCCGCTTCCCCCTCTTCCTTCCTGCCGCGGACGATCATCACAGCTCAGCACGGCACGGCACGGCACAGAACAGGGATGACAAAACCGGAAAGTCGGACCACACCGGGCTTATTAAAGACACTTCCAGAAACACCGACAGCTGTTCACATGTGTGGCCGGAGGGTCCGTCCTGCAGCAGCTCCTCTTTCCAGCCTGTCCTTCCAGTGACATGATCCTGTTGAACCAGGATCTGCAGCCGGACACTCCAGGCCGATGGAGACACTTTTGAATGCGAAATTGTTAAACCTCTCTGAAGTAAAATTGTTAATAAATTAAAACAGTCAAACCTACAGAAACGTCTACATTTAACAAAAAAAAAAAAAGTCGTTTCTCAATGATTTATTCTCTTTCTTTCTTAACCCATAAAGATCTAGTGTGACTTTTGTGGTGGTTCCCAAATCTCAAATTCTCTATTTTTAACCTTTCTTAAGTGATTTGTCACAATTTATTCTAATATCATTTTCTCTATTTTGTATTTTTAATTGAAAATCAGGTATATTCCTACATTTAATTCACTTATTATGTAGATGTTCATAAACGCTCAGATTACGGTTATTATATCAGAAACAGAGAAACCTGAAGAAAAAGTGACTTCTCTGTAAAATATATCATAAAATGAACATAAATACCATATATATATATAATATATAATTATATATATATAAAATACCAAAAAAATACCAAAATTACCAAAAATACCAAATTTCTCATTTTCTTTTCTCACATGTGGTTTTTTCTTCCTGTCTTTTTCTTCACACTTGTGTGTTGTATGTTTTTGCTGTGAAGTGTGAAATTTCTCCATGGTGGGATCAATAAAGTCTTATCTTATCTTCCATCCATCCATTTTCTGAGCCCGCTTTATCCTCACAAGGGTCACTGGAGCCTATCCCAGCCACTTAAGGGCGAAGGTGGGGTACACCCTGGACATGTCACCAGTACATCGCAGGGCTGACATAGA
>JAPQRP010000003.1:9840778-9858593 GCA_037367295.1 Apogon hyalosoma
AACTCCACACAGAAAGGTCCCACCGACTGGTGTTGGAATCGAACCCAGGGCCTTCTTGCTGTGAGGCACGAGTGCTACCCACTGCACCACCCCCCCACCTAGTTTATATTATATATTATTTTAGGTTATGTGGAAAATGAGTGCAGTTTTTACTTGGCAACCTCAGAACGAAAGAAGTGGTTGAAATCTGTAAATCAGGTTCTTTTTCTTTGAATGTATCTACTGTTGGTTTCCTAGGACAATGAATGAACCAGTCTCCTCTCAATTCCCTTTATTTAAACCCACAACTTGTTGACTGATTGCAAAATGAAAACTGATATTGATGCCCTTCTTGAGAGATGTCACAGTTCCCTAAAATGCATTTCGAAGAATGAAGAGGCTGACCAGAAGAGCTGGACACGAGTCACCAACCAGTGCATCCTTGGTTTAAGCAGCAGACAAGAACAACATCTGGTTATTCCACCCGACCTTGATTTGTGTGGACTTTTAAATGGAGCAGTACTTGGGCCACGACTGATGTTTCACGAGATCGCAAGAACAGAACAGACAAGAACGCACATTGAGAAAAAGCCTTTGCTTGAAATAAACGAGGCTTGCACTGTGGGGGCACAGCGAGGGCATATCCCCGAACTCCCCTCAATCCTCTGCTATATATAAATCTATCCACGATAATAGTTAAACAATCAAAGTGAACTCAATTTGAGCTACATAAACCTGATACACTGGAAAAAAAATCTAAATCTTACCAAGTGTATTTTCCTCATTTCTAGTCCAAATATCTCATCACACTTAAAATTAGACATAATCACCTAAAGAGTAACTTTTCAGTGAGATATAAGAACTGATTTTTAGACAATAGATGTCGGAAATCTTATTTCAAGATCTTTTTTTTCCCCTTGAATTAAGTGAAAATTATCTTGGTAAGATTTCTTGAAATGAGATTTTCCAGATCCATTGTCTAAAAATCATTTCTTAAATCTCACTGAAAAGTTACTCTTTAGGTGACTATGTCTTATTTTAAGTGTGATATTTGGACTAGAAATGAGAAAAATAGACTTGGTAACATTTTGATTTTTGCAGTATAGTGGCAGAAGAATGGTCAGAGAACCAATTTTTCTCCACAAAACTCCACCTAGTGAATGGAAACGACACCATATGAACTCTGGATGGTAAACAGAAAATGGACATTTGTAAGATGATCCTTAAGAACCAAATTTAATCTCAATCGGCCTATTATTGCTTATGTCCAAAAAAACTGATTTTCAACTGAAGCGCCCCCATGTGGATGACTTATAATGCTCATAGAAAGGCTGTAATCCAGAGGGTTCTTCCACTAGGGGTCCCCTGTGTTGGTTATGAAGGGAGAAGAAATCCGACCACATCTGTCCTGGTCATCGCGTTCATACGAAGGACGTCCAGCGGCGGCGTTCGGGGTAAAACCATTATATCGCCGAAACTCCATTTCAGAAATATAATGAAAAGTTGCAATTCAGAAACAGCAATGAGCCTAAAACAATACTTTATTAATGAATTCCCACTGTTCATACATTTACATCGCAGTGTCACAACTCATCTACTGGAAGAAGTATCCCCTGTTTAAGTGTTGACTGTAGCCAACAAGTCCAACTTCAATATGAGGCTGGTGAGACAGGTCATCGGGTCTACATGCATGACACAGGCACCAGAGGAACAGCCTCGTCTAGCAACTAGAAATGCAAGATGTCAGGTACGAAGCAGGTAAGAGTAAACTCCTCAACAGTCACCAAACTGAAGGCGACGGGACGTGCCAGTCGAGCTGAAAAACCCAACATGAGGGTGGGGGAAAAAAAAACAATTCACTTCAGTCTGTTGAGTGGAACTTTAAGAACGATGGGCTACAAAAACCAAGGCGGTCAAAGTAAACAAAAGATATGTACCAGCTGAGGGACGTGTGGACCTCATCTCCACTTCACTCCTACAAGCCCAGAGTTACAGGACGTGTGAGTCTCCTGGTTTAAGTGATGACCAAAGCTGGATGGGAGAAGTTTTTGGTAGTCGAAGGCAAAAATAACACTACGAGCCGACGGTCAGAGGAGGATGAGGAGGAGCGGTCTGCGCTTGTTAGTCGAGCTCCGAGTCCGACTGAGATGCAGCCTTCTTTTTCTTTTTTCTACCGTGTTTCTTGTGCTTCTTTTTCCTCTTCTTCTTGGATTTATCCTGTGAATGTAAAGAGTTAAGAATGTAAAATGAAGCCTGGGATCCCGTTTATGATAACACTATGTACTCGCTAAATGGAACACAAAGCCATGGCTGCACAGGATTAACCCAGAAAGACCCAGAACTATTTTTTGTGGTGACTTCCAAATTAATTTTCTCTACATATAAGCATTATCAAGTGATTTATCACCACAGATTATAATATTAACCTTTGCAATTCTGCAGTGAAACTCCGGTGTTTTATTATATTTGACCCATAAAGACCCAGATCTATTTTTTTGGCAGGTACCAAATGATTTTTTTCTCTATTTTTAACCTTTCTTAAGTGATTTATCACCATTTATTCTAATATCATACTCTCTATTTTGCATTTTAAATAGAAAATCAAGTAATTTCCTATATTTCACGTACTGATCATGTAGATGTCCATAAAGGTTCAGGGTAAAGTTGGGGGTTATTTTATCAAAAGCAGAGAAAACTGAAGAAAAAGTGACTTTTTCAGTAAAACCTATCATTAAAGCTGCATATAACTTTCGTCACCAATTTTTCAGCAAATCTGTAAAACCCGAGTCATATCATAGCCTAAGTATCACGAATCCATCAGTCTTTCAATGATTATTCACCTGAATCTCTTCCCTCACAGTGAACAATTTCAAAGTGTACTCCACCAAAAGCAGTCCATTTGTTTACAGACAGAGCTGGTAGGTCACTCGGGCATTTTCGGAAATTTGTCACGATGTGCATTGTGGGAAGCGGAGCTACACGCAGCCACAGTAGCAAAAGGCAATGAAGCCATTTCTGTGTTGCCACTGCGGCCATAATGCAGCTGCGTGTAGCTCCACTTCCTACAATTCCTGCAGACTTATGGATTCATCATACTTAGGCTATCATTGGGTTTTACAGATTTGATGAAAAATTGGTGACAAAAGTCATACACAGCTTTAAGTGAACATAAACCAAATGTTTCCATCCACTGTCATCAAACTCCATGGGTTTTACTGGTGAATCAATGCTGTAGAAAATGATGGTGTTTCCATGGTCATTCACTACGGAGCCTCTGAACGTACAAATGGGTCATATCTGGCAGTGTTTCTGCCGTTAATAGTGGTTTTGCCGAGTAGAGCTCTAAGTCTGCCACCACACCATACATTGGATACAAAAAAATTAATAATAGGCCCACACATTAGGCTATGCATCTTAAAGTCTTGAATTTAAATGCTATGGTTTTACATCATGGAACAGTGGTTGCAGTGGTAGCGTCTTCCGTCTTTATGGGTTAGTTCTGCTGTCTGTCACTACCAGATCAACTGCCTATTTGCACATGCACGACAGTAACTTGGACAAACTGCCCCAAATGCATTGGCAGAGACATTCAGAGTCATTTTGCACTGCAAATGAATATGTCATTGAATGTATCATGACTCAATAATTAATACTATTTTCATTATTAAATGGTATTATTAAATTATTAAATGCTATTGCAATGTAGTTGTTTTCTTTCCTTCAAAATGCAGAACAGAAACCGACCGACCTGCACACACCCTGCAGATGCCACACCAAGAGATCAATTCTACAGGAAACAGTGTCTGGTGACCATGAAAACTAAGAAACCACATTTTACATCAACTATTTACATGCAATGATAGATTTAGTAGATTAGCAGATATAGAACATTTTAGATCAAAGGATGCTTTTGGTTGGTGGTGAATGTTTGGGTCTTTATTGACCATGAAGATGCTCATGACAGCTCAGAGTAAATTCAAACATTATTATATCAAAACAGAAAATTGAAGAAAACTTGACTTTCAGCAAAATATGTCATTAATTCAACATAAAAACAACTGTCTATAACAACTGTCATTTGTCAGACTCCATGGGTTTTCTTGGTGCCAATGCTACTGAAGATGAGGGGGTTTCCATGTTCACTACTGAGACAATGGATGCATCCAAAAAAAGACATCTGATACTGTTGAAAAGCTGACAAACTGCAGTTTCCAAAAATGATTTCACTGTATTGATAAGATTAATGGCTCAAAAGACATTAAACATCTTTGATTTACTGATGCTTTTGGGTCTTTGAGGGTTCAACTCACTGTAACTGTGGGTCATTTCAGTTAAAACACTCACTGTAATTTTCTCCTTGTCGTCGCTACTTCTTTTTTTCTTGGCCTCTGCCTGTGGAGACAGAAAAAGTGAAATGAGACCATGAAAAGAAGGAAGTCTGAGCTGCATCAGCTGTCATTATGATTCTACAAGCACCTGTTGCAATAACAGCAGGACGTTTTACAGCAGAATGTAATTCTCCATCAGAACAATCTAATCTCAACAGTGGACTACATGTGTTAACATGAAAAATGTGTTGAAATCCATGTTCTGTGACTTCTTCAACTAAATTCATGAGTGAGAAGCCTCCCACAGACTATAGTGTGGAACAAACAACAGATTTTTGGTGCAAAAAAAAAAAAAAAGGGGTGAACTTGGTCTGGATCAAAGTGAAATATGGTTTAATTCATTTATGGTGGAAAAAACTGTTTTGATGTAAGGCTCTAAACCAAAAACAAAAAACAAATGGAATTAAGAAGAATCTAAAAATGAGTGACACTATTAACATGCTCACGTCAGAGATGAACCGATGCTAGGTTTAGTGAGACAGTACAGGACAAAACTACAATGTGAAAGCAAAACTAACCGGACCAGACTCTCAAGAGTAAAAACACACAGGCATGGATGGGTTACAGCAGGTGTGTCAAACATATGGCCTGTGGCCCAAAACTGGCCCACCAAAGGGTCCAACCTGGTTCATAGATGAATTGGTCAAATGTGAAAATGACACTGAAGATATTAACAGTCCAGGTTCCACATACAGATCAGTGTAAAGCCAGCCAGCCCCCCCCCCAAAAAAAAAGTTAAATTCCATGAAAATGTTGACATGTACAAACTATCCTTTCACAAAAAATGTGAATAATCTGGACAAATATGAACATGAAATGTCTTCTGCCTGCTACTAAATGTGTTGTGTATCTGTAGATCCACTATAATCTGTAAGTTGTAATGCACACATGTACATGACAAACTGAGACACAATCCTGTTAAAGTTGCATTTGTTTTTCTTTAAAAATTTCAGGTTTTTCATGGTTGTTCATGTCATTCACATTTTTTACAGGATAGTTTACAGGGGTGTAACTGTACAGAAAAATTTCGGTTCAGTATGTTTTCGGAACAGGGGTCTTTGGTTTGATACGTTTTCAGAACAGTGGGGGGGGGCGCTCTGTAACTACCAGGACATTTCTACAAAATATTGTTTGGTCATTTGTGCATTAACAGGCACCCCACGTTAAGTATTTTTGAATGTTCAATGTTCGTTTATGGGAAACACTACAATTTACTGAGTGTCTTTGAACACCTCACAGTATTCCCTGAGGTGCTGTGAACGTGACCTCACAGTAACACCACAGCAGAGGCACGGTGAAGGAGAAGAGGAGAAGGTTCACTTGACTTTTCCAACTTGAGTTAAAAAATAAAACCCTTTTTGCTATAAAGGAAAGGAAAAACTTTAATATTGACGAGTAGAATTTGACATCCTTGACTAATGTGACTAAAGCCTGGAGAAAAAAGTGTTTAAAACGAAAACAAGCAAAACAAAAAGAGGCAGTTTGTATGATGAAATTTGGAAAGCTCCACAAAAATAATGAAGAAATGAAAGAGGAACACATCAGATGAGAATGGGAGATTCCAGATACTTACTACCTCTTCCCCTTCGGAGTCTGCAGAAGAATCTGAAGACGAGTCTCTGTAACCGCGCTCTGCCTTCCTTTTTCTTCTTCGGCTCTTCTCGTCCTATAGGACACAGATGTTTTGCAACACATTTACTGTAACTGGGAAAAAAAAAAAAAAACCACACACAAAACACGGTATTAATATATTTCTGCACATACTGTAAATTACCTTGTCTTTATCTCCTTCTTCTTTGATTCTTTTCTTTTTCTTCTCATGAACAAAAACCATAATAGTCTAAGAAGCAAGAGAGGCGCAAATTCAGTAAAAAAAAAAAAAACAAACAAACAAAAAAAAAAACACCATAAATGCACCACACTGGACCTTTTTATAATGTGAATTACGGGGGGGTAGAACCATTGCCGGCTGTACCTTTGTTGATTCCAGGTGATTGGCAACAGTCAGTGAGCCAGATTGAGTTAAAGCACGTGTTCGCACTTGTTGTTTGTGCAGCTGTAAGGTTTGAACTCCGCCACTGTCCTAGAGGCGTGACCCAGCACTGGATGATAATGGGTCATCTTACACTATGTTCAGACAGCAGGTCTTAATGCACATTTTGGATTTTTTGGTGTAATCCAATTTTTTGTGTGCTCGTTCATTATTACACGTTAAACACGACTTCTATCAGTATTGAGTATGAACTGAATGCGACCCTGAAGTGACCTGCAAGCACAAAAGAAGTTCTGATGTAATACATGACCACGCAGGCACGCACTGTGTTTATGGAAGGAAATATAGAGGCATCTCGTCTCAGTGGAGAAGTGTGACGTTTAACACATTTCAAAGACGTAGAGGTCGGATAAATGCGACCTGGCTGTTCAGACTGAAGCCGTATTGCAAAATATCAGACACGCATCGGATTTAGGACCAAGTATGAAAGTGGTCTGAGTCAGATTTGAAAAAAATCTGATTTGTGATGTTCAAACTGTCTTAAACAAATCAGATACAGGTCACATATGGGCAAAAAAATCTGGTTTGGGCCACATTTTGCCTGCAGTCTGAACGTAGCTGAAGTAGGAAAATGCTCCATTCAGATTAAAGGTCTTGTCATTTTTGGAATAAGAGTAGAGTATTGTTGCACATTTAGTCAATGAATGTGCGTCACTACCAGTGCTGGAACAACCTGTGAAGGAGGCAACAGCGACTTAATACTCAGATGTACTTGATAACAGGCTATGAGGAAAGTTACCAGTTGGAGCCGCTGGTATTTTACGTGATCTTTTGAAATAGCAAGCAATGAAAATTTACTACAGGTGTCATTTAAAAAAATTAAATTAAATTAAATAAATTAACACCTTGCTTTCAGCATCCGACTCTACATCGGAGCTGTCTGATGCCCTCTTGCCTGAAGACTTTTTCCTTTTCCGCTTCTTCTTGACACTCTTCTTCTCTTCCTGAAAACGTGAGAATAAAAAATGCCAAAGTGTTAAGGTCCATAAAAAGTCGACTGAAGATGTTACGTTATAACAAGGTATAGTTTCTAAGTTGTTTACAGCATGAGTATTTACACCTTTCTAACACAGGGCTGTTGGTAGTATTTTGTTAATGTTTTAAAATTTATACATGAATATTCCTTTACAAACCTCATCTTCAGATTCGGAGGAGGAGCTGCTGAAGGAATCAGAACTCGATGAGGAGGAGGAAGATGAAGAATGCTTGACCAAAACACAATGAAAGCAGGGTTCATTAGACTTGAGGTTATTTGCTTGTTTGCATATGGAACTGTGTACTTGGAAGGACTCAAAGAGACACAGACCAGGGGGAAAGGATTATTGCTTTGTGTGTTTGTTTGTGTGTCTTTGTGTGTGTGTGTGTGTGTGTGTGTCTTTGTGTGTGTGTGTGTGTGTGTGTGTGTGGCTGCGCTGTAGCTCAGCTGGTCAAAAAAACACTGGAGGTCTCTCCTCACCCTGTTGGATTTCTTCCTCTCTTTCTTCTTTTTCTAAAACACAAAAGCAAAGCCACAGTGGGTAAAAAGAATGTTTACAAATGAAATATAAAAACCATCTGGTGAGATGAGTTCACATACCTCTTTTTTATCCTTCTCGTCTTTTTCCTTCTCCTTATCTGCTGCCTTCTTGTCTTTCTCTTTATCCTTGTCACTTCCACCTAATAATTTCTCTCTGTTTTTTGCCAGTTCTTTCCTCCATTTCTGCAAACAACATGAAATTTATGGCTGGGTTTCTTCTACAAATACATTTTCTACTGAACAACATTCATGTTTTAATAAAAATACCTCATTCATTTTGTCCTCAAAGTCAGCGAGGGCCCGAGAGCCCTTCTTCTTTTTCTCCAGCTGCTCCTTTACCTCTTCCCTAATGCAAACACAACACATATTTTGTAATGTTGTAATGAGCTGTTAAAATTGTCAAAAGAAAAGTGGGGATATTAAACCTTTCAAACCATCAAAGGCCCTTTTCATGCACAATTTATATGTGTTTAAATGGGCAGGTTCTGCGTGTAACACAAGTGGGCACGATGGGTTATGCATGAAATCTGGAATGAGACTGAGATTCATGAAAAACCTACATGTCTGGATTAGAAAAACCACTAGGATCATCAGATTTAACAGTGTCTTTATTTATAGTGGTATACAAGACCATTTCAAGCCCTTTTTTTCCAGATTAAATGCACTGACACCTAGGTAGCATTTCCTGTCCTAATTTTGGTCCTATTTTTGGCCTAAATATCCGATTAAAAATTCATTAATTTTGGGATGGCTCAGAGCAAGAGTACAATTTTTTTTGCATTTGTCTGAGATCCTCATTAGGTACATACTGGGGGGAAACATGTCTAAATTTCTCTTTTATTATTGGGTCTAAAAAGATGGAAAAGTGCCAGATACCAAAATGAACCCAGTTTCATAGAAGCACCCATACATAGAGATAATCAAGTGACTTAAAATATCTGAATTGTAGAACTACACTGAAAGGACAAGACACAACACATTTTATTGAATTTTACAGCTTTCCACATGTTCTAGCAATATTTTTATGTAAATATCAACATTATTCAAAGGCAATTCCATGGTGTGGCATGATGATTGAATGCTTGGCGTGACTTTTGTCATAATTGTAAGATTGGGATCTCGTAAGTGTGAGATGTGGGGTTCAAGGTGCTGGTTGTGTGTGAAGAGGACAGTAGGCTCTGTCCTTTACCCACCATGTTGGTCGAGGCCTGCTTAAATAATCCTGGATGGTTGGTCCAGAGTTCTGGACTGGGCCTCTGGCTCGTGCAGCAGCGATAGGGTTAATATAAGCCTGAAACAAACACACACAGCTGTTTTACACATTTCATAGAGGCATGTTACTTATTCATTTGACACTTACTTAAATGCTTTATATATGACACAATTCAACACCGACAGTTTTATCTTAATTCTTTTATCTTGCTTGTATTGTTATTTTACTACTTACTATTGGATGTGCTTTTGAGCATTGAATTTCGTTGTAATTTATAATCTTTTAGATGCTGTACTGACAAATTAAACTTCAGAGATTTCTTATCCTCTCATAAGTATGCTTTATTGGGTGCACTGTCTTTATGATGAGTGAGTATTAATAAAGTAGCAGCCGTTTGTTATTATGTTCCAGCCTGTTAGCACTAATGCACATAAACACGAATACATGGCACCTTTAGCAACATTAGCAAACCTCTAGCAAAATACTGAAGTAACTACTTGGATTCATCACCGCCAGTTTCAAGTATCTCTGATGATGCAATCACGATCATAGATCGTCAGATTTGAATATTGCTCACAGTACTGACAGTATTTGCTTCTTACGCAGCTCGAAATGAACTAAGCTAATGCTAACTGTAGCCGTGGTAATGCTGCAGGACTAGCCATTTATGACCCGGAACGACCCACATGAGCTGAGAGGCGATTTGTTATATTTCCAAAATACATATGCTTCGATTAATTCACGCAATACACCCTCTATACCTAGTATTCGGATACCAAACAGAACGACCAGCTAGCTAGTGCTACTTAGGCTATGTTTACGTTTAGCTAGCTCATCAGATGTAGCTAACTATTTGTAGGTATTTTTCCATGTTCGTACAAAGTTTATGTAAAATCACTCACCACTCGATTGTCTCTTTTGCCCATGTTAAGTTAGTAATAAGGAAAAACGTCCAACAGAAGGAACATTCATTAGTGTTACCTTGCTAACATTGATCTAGTTACTTCCATAGAGCTCCACTGTCTCCCTCAGGTTTGATGGACTGGGCTGTTGCATTACTGCCACCAAGTGGATCTCAGTGGGTTTTTATTCACATGCTTTTTATTTGTCACATCTGTCTGGGATGCATTTCAGGACCTTGTACGGGGTCCTACTTTCACAGTCTATCATGGTATTAATACTTGTACCAAGATGTTTTTAAGAAGTCTGTACAGTCCATAGTTTTGATTCTTCGCTGCCATTCATCTTTTTTTAATCCTATATATTGCTTCTGATTTTCATTGTACTTCAGAAACACTTGGAAATAACTAAATAAATACACTTTTAGGCTATGACTATAGATGGTATCAAAGCACAGATATTGAAAATTGTTCTTAGTTCTGTTAAAGTAGGTTAATAGTGACCTAGTATTTGACTTAGTGACTTCATTAGTTACTGCAGTATTTAGTCTTGATACACTAAACCCATGGAACCACTCACAACTGTCAGAGCAGAAGAGATTTTCCTAGTTTTAAGCAATATAAGAGTCCTAATTATAAATGAGTACAGAACAATAAATTCATAAAAAGCTGCATTTTATTCATCTGGTGCAATACAATAATAAGACACCAATGCCTGCATTCATACATAAGTATAATGCCATGATTGTGTTGTTCCTCGTCTCATTTCATATGCTAAAAACAAATGAGACACAAGAACATACATGTAATTGAGTTACATGATCGATCAAACTAAGATGATTTTCAAAACAGTGAAAATTCTAAAAGCTCAACAGTGGACAGTTTTATGTAATGAGAATGAAATGTAAAAACAAAAAGGTTAACTCATCAGGAAAAAGTGTACAGTGATTGTATCAAGTTTAATTAGACTAAAGCAGTCATATCTTAATTGTAAACGTCTATGCCTAAAGTACTTTGAGCTTTCATTGCATTGTATGCACCACTGACACCAGTTAGTTGTTAGCCAACAGAAAATTCACACAGTGCTTAGTTGATATGACAATTATCGTGGATCTCAAATGTGTTTGCTATGTAATGATTAAGTTGCTGATCTGGCAAAAACAGTTTATACAGGCAGTTATCTTCAGACAGTAATTACTACAGTAACATATATTTGATAAATAAGAAAGGCAGTAGACTGTGATCAATGGCATATTTGTGGAATAGCTTGAAAGAAAAACCTGAAAAAGTGTTGTGATGTGGTAAGTTAGTAACCCGGAGATGTGCAAACAGTGTCCTTAAGGGTCGGACATCAAAACCAAGAACCTGAGAAAGTCAGAGAATGTGTCTGTGTGTGTGCTAGCAGCACTACCTGTTAAGAAATAGTAAACCAGTGTTAAGTATGTTACTGTTCTGCAAGAACAACTACTTACAAAAATACTCTGCATAACCTGCTTTATCCTTGCTGGCAAAAAAACTGAACTCGAGTATAACAAGACATCACTGTAAATAAAGCATTAACTAAACACAAAATATTTGTGCATTTCATTATCAAAACCACTGTAAAATCCATAGTCACTCTCAGTCCAAAATAAATTCAACAAGCACCCACAGAACCCAACATTATCAAAAGACAAAATACTCATGCCATTCAACATTCCACTGACCCTCACTACTCTACGGCTATCCATTTTAAGACATATCTACAGGCTGACAATGCTCATATTAAAAGCTTCTATCATTACAGCTTGTACGTAGCACTATATACTGTACAGTACCAATGCCTATCCTTTATACATTCCTTACATTGTCAAACTAACCTGACACAGATTCCATCATCTAAAAGGTTGGTGTAATTGGTGTAAAATATTGTATGCCCCAGCTTCTTACAAATCAAATAACAACTTGAAGAAAACAAGCATATAAGACTCAATAAAATTAAAATTAAATACAGAATATTGGCGACACAGATCCGTGCCAAATGTTTTCATTGTACTGAATAGTGCTGGTGGGACTTTGTCCACCTATTGCAAGCCTGTGCATTACTGGATCATTCAGAGATAGAACATAGAATTTTCACTTTAATATGATAAAAGCCCTCGATGATGACCTGAAAGGATGTTATCAACACCAAGAGAATGAGACAAGTTTTTCTATAAGGCTCTTTCACCATCGTCTCAGCACCTATATCAGCCCATTGTGAGGAGTTCCTGTTGAGAGACGCAGAAACCATTAGAATCCCGCTACTGGTCTGCAGTGACTCAGGGCATCCTCGAGGTGGCAGTAATATCTGTAGAACTGGAATGATAAGTCTCAACATGGCAGTGTGTGGCTGGCTTACGATGCTCAATAATGACTCAATAGATTGGTGTGTACATGAGCGTGCTTAGGTCAGTGGCGGTGCGCACATTAAACGCTGTGTACGTATTTATAGACACGTATTTGTGGCGGTACTTGAACTGTATATCTGCTCCATGAACTCGCCAAGAGTGAGTGTAGCTTCAGGTGAGATCCATGCTGTCCTTAAGTATGGTTCAGGTTCAGGCCACGAGGCTCAACACTGGTCATAAAGAGGCTTCTGCTGCGAGGCCTCCACAGTCCATCCACCCATAACTTAGCAGTCAGAGATGCCAATGTCTTTGCATTGTTTACACGGTCAATCATCAACATCGAACAACCTAGAAGCAGCATTTACAATCCATCAGTTCATGGAAGGAGGATAGCTTTTGTGCAGGGGAGTGGGGGGAGAGGGGCAGTAAGAGTCTGTTTTTTTAAGCACTTTTATCTTTGCTTTCCGAGAGCTTTGTACACTGACTATAAAAAGTATTCCTTCTGAGACTTTTCATGTTTGTTTTTTCTATGTAAAACATGGACAAAGAATGGTGAAATCACCTTTTTTGACACCGATTAGAAAAAGTACTACAAAGTTTGTAGGTAGCATATTACTCATGAAACTTGGGGGGAGGGTAGGCATGGGCCAAGGACAACAAGCAAAAAGGAGGTGTAGGTTAGAAGTATGTTCCGCACTAGAGAAACCTAGGTCAGAGGTTAGTGAATGAACACATCTGTTACGTCTTTTGTTAACACAGGAACAGACAGTTACACTAACTAGTAGCACTATGTGACAAAAAGGAAAACATAATTTGTGCTTTAATATTATTGTGGAACAATAAAAATAGTTGACTGCTGACCTCAGATGTTAGTGCTCTCCATGTGCATTTTTCATTTGAAACTGAATGTATGGATCTACCTCAGCACTATGGTGTTTCCATGCCCATGTCCAACCCTTAAACCAAGTTTCATGAAAACTGGTGCAGTAGCTTTAGTGTAACCTTGCTAACAGATGGACGGATGTACAGAAAAAAAAATGGAGTGACTGCCTTGGCCGATACAGTAAAACAGCTAATGCCAGTGTGTGATAATAGAGATGTTTTCATAAATCCATCTGTATCTTCAGGACTATTGAGCTTGTGGGTCCATTCCACCTACAGGAGAACTGCATTATGGGACAAAAACTCTCAAACACACAGAGCAGCCATCTGTGGTAAACCGAGTTATATACTTCTACATCTATATGATGGACTTGAACAGATATTTTATATTTATGGGTTATTTTGGTGTCAAAAAAAGTTACTTACTGTACTTTGAACACTGACAAAACCAAACATGTGTATCAGAGGAAAGGTCTGCAGAATACTTTTTATAGACACTGTCATTATTAAGGTGAAGGAGGACCATCAGGCAGTCCTCTCCTCCATAGTGGGTTTGTTGCTGGGGATTGGCTGGGCTGCGTACACACTTCTACTGTGGCTGTCCACGCTCTGAAAGTAGGGGTGGCTCAGCGCAGCAAAGGCCGATATCCTTCTGGAGGGGTTGAATGCAAGGAATTGCTGCAAAGGACAGAGGAGAAAAAAGGATGCATGAGACAAATGGATAGGAATTGGAGAGTAGAATGTAAATAAGAATGATGGACTTTTCTTAAACTGAAGACTCAAGGAGTGCTAACATTTCAATATTATGATATAATCAATGTAAAAGGCGCTTCTTTGGGAAATGGATAAAAAAGAACTACATTATGGAGAAATAGACTCATATTGCCCACCAATAAAAGGGCCCGTCCTTGCTCGTCCATGTCTGGAACCAAGTCTTCTATTGGTTTCGGGGGCCTGGGGGTGAAGGCACTCTGCGGCAGGGCCACCTCCTGGGGCCAGTCCTCTGCTGAAGGTACGCCAACAACGCTGTGGGATGGTCACAGTCATCAGTGCCACTAGCTGTGAATTGACCTGTCACTACTGCTTCATCATCACACACCATCAGGCCATTTACTGCCTCTGCATTTGTAAAAACAACTGAGAACTAGGGCCTCATGGAAAATCTGGACTCATAGCAATAGATAGATATATAGATGTACTTCATCCAAAACTGGGAAATTACTGTGTTTAAAAGAACATTTTGGCCAACAGCCAATGGCAGTACTGTTATTTTGTGTTTTTCCCCACTGTTAAGGAAGCTCTGTTTTTTACTGGTATTCCTCCACAACAGTTCCTGATGACAATGACAACAGATGATTCAAATATGACCATTTAAGATCAATGGTCAAGATCAGGGAAACTAATCCAAATCCCATGCTGTGAATAAGGGACATCATTAAAAAAAGCTAAAACATAAAATCATATCTGATCACCACAGAGTTCGACCTTAAAATGTTGACTGTCAAGGTCTCAGATACATACAAATTTATGAAACAACTATATTATTTATTTATTATTATTCTTACTTTTTAACCTTTATTTAACCAGGAAGTCCCATTGAGATCAGAAATCTCTTTTGCAAGGGAGACCTGGCCAAGGTAGCAGCCATACAGAGTCTATTCAATATAACAACTGATAAACATCGGCCACTATAATCTGTGAAATTATACTTCATTTACCAGTGTCAAGTATCAAGGCAGATACCAGTGTTTAGCTAATGTATCTGTGTCTGTTCCTACTTGAAACCTCTTCATGGTCACCTCTTAAATCTACAAGACATAGGCAGTAGTCTGTATACTGGTGCACACTAGAACAATCTACAACAGTGCAAGAGGTCATGATGGTCTTTAGCTTTAATTGGGTGCATTTCTAAGAAATTCCATCCAACATTAGCTGTATAGCAGGGAACACCATGATACTTACTCAAAAATCTTTCCCAGCTGATCAACATCTGAGTTTCCTCGAAACAAAGGTCTAGGAAAGAACAAATCAAGATCAGTGTCTAGTCAGCTTCAATGCTCTATATTAAACTCAGAAACTTTATGATATTAACCCAATGGAGATATAAGTCCTAACACTCTCCTACAGACAGTGAAAGAACAGCCCTTAGATGTAAGCTACTGGCTCAGGGTGCAAAGGAATGTGTGACTCTGTTGTGAATGTCTGAAGTAGCCACACACTGGTAGCTCCATCGCTTGTAGCCAGGATTGGGCGGCACTGTTGGTAGTACCACTGAGCAAGGAAGGAGGGAGTGATGAAAAGGAGGGAGGAGAGCGGCGGCAGAGCTGCTGGTGGTTCCTGTGGCTTTGGGCCGTCTTTGGATGCCCGTGGGCGGCCATGCCTGCCTTGGCACCCGCACAAATTCCAGTAGTCATCGGCAGCACAAGCCTTCTGGCAGTTGAACGCGACAGAAAAAGCTTATTTATTCCCTGTGTGTATGTGCATGTGTGAATGTGTGCATGAATGGGGCGGGAGAGGCGTGTGAAAGAAAAGTTAGACTATTCTAACAGAGGAAGAGGTATGGGAACTACATCCTCTTGCTCAAATGACTAAAGAAAACAGGGAGATGTTTGATAGATGACTCAAGTTAAACACAATTGATTCTTATATCCTTGTGAATTTCATCGTAACAAAAGATACTTTTAATTCTATTTCTAGGACATGATTAGTCACCAGCAGATGTCAATGTAACGCAGGATATTTTCACATAGGTGTGCATGTTACATGTGTGCTTGTGTTGTATCCAGGCTTTAGAAAGTTCAAGTACACCCCATATTAGTGGAGTCAACAGAGCCCGGCCAGCACCATGTGCTACCTCTTTTTCCCCACTTGCAGGAAGCTTTGCATAGCTAAACACCCACACTTTCCTACAGTCAGAGACACTGGGATATTAGTCACCCAGGGGTATTTTGGACTTCTTTTTTTTCAGTGACAGCAAATTCTCTGTCACATGCTACAACACAGAGGTATCATCCAAGTACAAATGAGATTTGCTTTCATCATTTGCCCCTGGCATTCTTAACCAATAGATTGGTGTTTTGTGGTTTTCTTAAATGTCCTTTTCCACCTCAGACATTTAATGCAGGTCTTCCAAGGTAAAGAGCTGTGCAGAGGTTTTAAAGCCATTTAAGATCAGACCAAACCAGTTCTGACTGTTGCAAAGGAAGAAGAAAAAAATCACCTACAGCAAAGTCATCGTGCCAAAACAAGTAGGGCTGATAATTCCAAGAGGTCCATTTTTAAACCTGGAGTGGTTTGTTGGTTTGTTAGAGGGGATAACTGGATTCACATAGGCCTGGCCGCTGGCACAAACTCACACAGTCAAAAGCAAAGTGCAAACGTGCATTAGCACACACAAGCAAGTACATGCATGAGAATAGGGTTTGTTTCCCAGTCTGAGATCTGGAAGCATGCATTCATGTGCACACACAACCATACAGACAGAAGTGGCAGTGAAAGCTGGACTGAGACTGGGTTGGGACAGGCAGCTGAGTCACACTTCCTTTAGTGCCAGCTCTGCTCTGTCCCACATTCCACCGAGACGACCTCTGGAATGTGAGTGTGTGTTCATGTTTGCACGTGAGAGCGTCTGTGTGAGTGGGAAATGGGGTGTGCGAGTGTTTGATCATGGCTTCTTTGCATGTGCGAGTCCTGTACATGAAAGTCTAGGCTCAGACTGGATATACATGCATGTCTGGGTAGAGCCTACAATGCACGAAAGGCTGCAGTGGCGAGGATTTATCAATCCAGGTCCTAACTGTGAGAAAGTCAACATAGATGCAGGGGGCCTCTCCCAGACCATTAACCCAACACATTCAACCTTTTCGATTAGTGGAATGTCAACATGCAGTCAACACTCTCTACCCCCATTCACTTGAACCATGACTCACCCTGACACGATCCCAGCCATGCAGATGCAGACTTGCATGATATTTGCTCAAATTCCTTTGACGCCACGATCCCAAAAATACTTGCTACAGTAGATGATGTGTAAGAAAAGGATGTTTTCTTAAATGACATGTTTGAGAGAGGAGCTCTGGGGGAAAACCTTTGATGAGTCAAAGGATAAATGTCTGAATTTCCACCTCTCTGACCCGCAACGGAAGGTAATAAGATGAGGTGGAGTCACCAGTGCTCACTAAGCTCCAACACAGAAAGTAACCTTTATTCTAATTTCTGATTATTCTGACAATCATGTTAACTGTGCAACAGTCTATACCAGTGGTTCCCAACCTTTTTTGGCTCGTGACCCCATTTTAGCATCACAAATTTTTGGCAACCCCAGACATTCAAAACGGAGACCTTTTTTTAGTTTTTGCTAAAATTAATTTGTTTTTGATCAGTTTGCTTTACTATGTTTCAAATAAACATTATTTTAGACAACATTTAGGCTCTGTAACATATATTATTATGGATGGAGGCAGAAAAGCCAGGTGTAGATTACTGCACAAAGTGAGAATTTGATTTTCCTTGGTCA
>JAPQRP010000003.1:9858693-9870082 GCA_037367295.1 Apogon hyalosoma
AGAGCTGCAGCATCTGAAACTGACCACAATGAACATTTGACAGATAAACAGTACCACAGTGCTTCAGTTTCAGCTTGTCATGTCTGTTATGTATTGTGACTGTCTCCCTCAACTCACCATATATTTTTAATAGTAAGTTTTTATTTTAATTTCTATCAATTACTAAAAATTTCAGGCAACCCCATTTGAATTCCAGGCGACCCCATGTGGGGTCCCGACCCCAAGGTTGAAACACACTGGTCTATACCCATGTTGGCTACTTAGATGTGCAGGTTTATAGTCTGGTGAAGAGATGGGAATATGACTAAAATCACAGTATGCAACTGTACATCGTGATAATATACAACTGGACGACCTCACAATCTTAGTTCATCTGGGACCTACTTCTCAGAGATCGTACCAACCTAGTTATAAGCAAAAATAAATGTGAAACTGTTCTGTTAAGCTGACATTTGTTCAAAATTTGTCATGTACCAGTGTAATTACGGTATTATAAAGAGTGCGTTCCATTATGGGTTTGTTTATGTTGCTATGCTAGTCACTTCATTTAGGTCCATTTATAGCAATACTTGTACACATTTGATAAACTAAAGTCTTTGCTTTTTGTCTGCTTTAACCTGCAGAGTTTGTGTAATGTATCGTTTTTGTTGCTGCTAAAGAAATAATAATAATGAAATGATAACTTCATACAGTGAAGAATTGATTTACAAACTGTATCTATGAGGTGCAGGTGTGGCTTTTGAACTCCTACATACAGTGAGTGTAATTTACACAAATGCTTCAGAGTTGTATTACCAAGTGTAAAAACATTCTTGATTCACTGTAAAACCCGAGTGGGGCAAATAAGGCCATGATGTGGACAATGTTTACTTCATCTAGATATTGTCGGAGTATTGTAAAGTCAATTCAAAATGATGAAAAAATGCTGAGTTTTTGGTCAAGTAACCACAGTATTCTTCAGTTCAGAAACCAGAGATAATTAAGGGAAGACTTGATCGTCATATGATATTTTGGCTGCATCACTCAGCCCTGTGGTTCAAAAACCATACTGGACTTAATCACATTTGATTAATTTTTTTCCCTTGTAAACAAAAACAGCTTCTCATGAGGCACATTTCAAGTTAAAACAAAAAACTAAGAAGTTATTAACTTTTGACTAAGTCTTTCAAAATGAAAGCTTTAAGGCCCAAAATGTGAACATTAACACTCAAAACAAATATTCTCTGTTAATCATGTAAGTCCAACACAATACAACTGCGAATATTTTCATACTTTCCTGGTTTTAAAAGCCCAGGGTGTACAATTTAGCTTCACACCGTTCATATCTTGAAGGAGCAGCAAAAATGATCCAAGAAAAGAGGACAGATTCCACATCACGGTCTTGGGGTTTCAGGGGAGATCAGAGGCTGTTTTATACTTGAATTATCCTAAAGTTGCTCATTTCCCAGAGTAAGCACCTATTTTAAGAGAACAGTTGGCTTCGTAATAATCAGACTACCTTTGTGATGTCTAGAAAATTATGCCATTTTCAATCAACAGAGTGTTAGTGAGAAAAGTGGTAGGTTGAGGTGTTGCGACAGGTGGGGCCAATATAATCTGATCTGACTCCTTTCTGTGCATGATCTCTAATTATCTTATCTCTCAACACCAGTCCTGTATGTGAATTTATGACAGGCCAAGAGTGAAATACAATAATACTAATACAATAGTTATCAATGATTTGATCTGGTTTTTAAGAGTATGATGGTGTTGATCAGATTCATATTTAACCTGAAGTAAAAATCCAAGAAGTGTATGAATAACAGAAATGCAAACTCATTCTAGGTTCAGTTTCAGGTGCAGAGTATTCTGTTGAGATATCAGGCCAGCAGTGGCAATGTCTGGTTCATTGTACCCGACCTGTCCGCAATTATAATCTTCAATTGAACAGAGCTACAAACCAATAAACAGTCTTCTCTCATCTTCTGTTGGTCTGCACTTTCCCTCATTCACTCTTTCTTTTGCTTTCTTTCAGCGCTTCTCCCAGGTGCCCTTTAATCTCTAACAGGTGGCCTTTTAAAAAGCCATCTTAATCACCTGCGGAGAGAGGGTGAGAGACGCAGAGACTGAGAAAGAGTGCGAGTGTGTTCTGTTCATTGCCATCAAAGGGCTCTGCTTGCCTTCAGCCTTAAGGCAATGTTGGACAGTTGCCAGATTGTGAAAACACAGTCGCACAGACACCAAAGCTTTTCACAGCTTATTGTGTCAGGCTGAGAGAAGAAGTACCCAAACCCAGACAACACACATGCACACTTCACTGCCGTCAGACAAGGCAGGGCTTCCAACTGTGGAGCACATCACACAGGGTTACATATGGTGGATTTCTGCTGATGCTTGTTCTATTAGTGTGAAATTCACAGAATGTTAACCTATATAGTAGTTAGACTTCTGCAGCTCCTCTTAGCGCTGTTATTTTCACGTTGCAGAAAATCTAACCCCGTGACAGAGTGTTTTGAGAATGTTTTGGCTAATCGCATGTGTTTTCAGAAAGGTAGGAGAGTAAATGTGATTGACAGCTTTAATTACTGATTGCTGCTCAGATTTCATTAGATGTGACTCGTTTTCATAGCAGTAAGAAAATGTGTCATATCATATCTGTCTTTAGATTTTACAGAAAGGACAGAGCTACAGACAACAGAGAGTTTGTGTCTAGCCATGTTTCCAGAAGCCAATGGCAATGAATAGATTAACTTTACTTGTAATCAGAAAACACCAGTCAAAAGTGGAAATTGTATACAACACAAATACATGTTATGAGGCTATACTCACATGTACAAATCTGATCAACATAGATTTTTATTATTTTTTATCATGTGCAGGACCTGGCAAATGAGATCATGCCTCTAGATTCAAAGCAGAGCTGCTACAGTGTGAGTTTATTTTATTATTTATTCCATATATATGTCATTTACTTGACACAAATTGTGAAATTTTGTATTTTCCTGATGGGTAAAATGACTAATATGTTTTAAAATGACTCATATATGAAAGTACTATAATCATCCCCTGTCCTTCACATATGTATTTGTGCATTTTATATGTAAATTCATCTCCCATTTGCTACCCCACAAATCTTCTCACCCTATGTCACCATTTGCCACAAAACTATGCATTTCCAGTGAAGCTCATGTGCAGAGCATCGGTTGTGTATGTGGCTGAGCATGTTGGGGTATGAGGACGGTTGGGGAAGGAAGCTTAAATTACAGGCAGGGCTGCTTCTCCTGGCAGTCAGCCCTACCTCAAAAAACTGTTCTTATCATCTCTGAGGCACAACACCATAAACTGGCGAGACCCCAGGTCCCTGTCGATTTTAAAAAATAACTCTTTACACTGTATGCTGCATAAATACATACGACTGACTGCTACAACAACAGAATTTACCGTTTCTACCCAAGAAATGACATTTTTTCCCACTTTTGTCACTCTCTCAGTTGAACTTTTCAACCAAAATGGGCTGTTATTAACTCGGCTCTCCAGTGTGTGAAGTTCGTTAGACCACAAACTGACAAACACCTATACCAAGAAGCAGAATCTTGACTTGCACGTTTCAACCACAGTACGCAGCCTGCCATTACTGAAATGGTTTGATAAGTCAACTGAAATGTGACTGCTCATTATTTATCTGGCAGGTGTCACTTGAGGAAAAGAAGACAAGTTGAGGAAACACATGGGTAACCATTGCTGTAATAATGGGGGTAAATTTATGGTGGCATGTAACACCAACACGGAGATGTGGCTGTCTTGGAAACCACATTACAATTGACATGATGACTTTGAAACAGCACTTATGCCAACAGTATAACTCAATTTAATGGGAAGAAAGTAACTGCCTAGTGTTACTAGCATCATATCGTTAGTCTCATTCACATTTTTGGCCAAACTGTGATCTCTGTGTAACTTTACTCCTAAACACTGCTGATTTATTTCATGCAGATATCACAATTTGTCCAAAAATATGACTTGGACAGTCATGCTACAAGGCTAACGATATGGAAGCCTGAGTCACAAGGATGTTAGTATGTGAATGTGTGTATATGCTGCAGGTCAATGATCATAATCTGTTTAGGACTTAACATGCTACAACCATCAGCATTATTCTCGATGACTCAGTTGTCAGCTACTGAGGTGTAAATGTTTGATGCCACTTCTGTGTGAGAGCATAGAGTTTTAGGATACGGCGGGTAACAATTTGAAAACTGTAAATAATAGTTTAATAGTAAAAGTCAATAAACTGAAAAAGAAAAAAACAAAACACCAAACATATGGCTACATTGTGTCTTAGACAGAAAATTCCTGCTGACATTTAAGTCAACACTGAGACCAAATATCAGTTTGGAAATATATTATAAATGATGATTGTGTATCAATATTAGTAATATTTTTAGCAAGACTTGTGGACGCTGAATGTTTTGTTGAATAATTTCACATGCAGACATGGACGATGCAGTCACTGTGGGTTAAAGAGGCGCAAAGCCAATATTCCATTTACTTTTTTGTCCCTTCACTCATGATAGTTGTCAAATTCAGTGATACTGACATCGCAGTGCAGTGCATTTTGTCTTTTTTTGTGTATTACTTCCTTCCTTAGTGACACAAACAACATATAGTGAAAATGGCTGTCTACCAAAGTAGTAAGTGTTACAGAATTGCATGAATATATCATATCATCATCCTTGATAACATATTTTGATAGTATCTGTGGGTTATTCTCTTCCGATTCCTACCATTGGTGACCTAATGTTTGTTTGATTTATTTAATTTAAACTCATCTCTACGGCACTCACCGCCTCCTGAACATCTCGGCAAAGATGCAGCCGACGCTCCACAGGTCTACTGGTGTAGCATAGCTGGACTGGAGCAGCACCTCTGGGGCTCGGTACCACAGTGTCACCACCTACAAACACAGTAAAAGCTGTTAAACATAAAGACAAGAAATAGTTCTTCACATAGCTTTATACCTCTGACAGAGGCTCTAATGGAGGGGAAAATAACAGTGAAAAACTAAAATTAAACTATGAAAATGTTTACATCTACAAATTTTCCTTAAAAATCTGAGTAACACAAACAATCTGAAATTTTTAAGAAAAGTACAATTTAAACAATATTATATCTAAGTTTATCACAAGTGCATTACAATTTTTAGCTCACAGAGGATCTACAAATACACCAAACATTTAGTAACAGGCAGAATGATATTAAACACATTTCAGGTTGTTCATATTAATTCAAGTTATTCACATTTTTGTAAAAGGACTGTTTGTAAAGGTAAACATTTTCATGTAATTTTACTTTTTTCTAAACTAAAACAAAATTTGCTGTTGTCATTATTCACAGATTAATTTGTTATTATTTTACTGATCTGACCCACTTGAGATCGAATTGGTCTGTATGTAGAACCTGAGCTACAATGATTTTAACATCCTTAATTGTTAATATCTTCAGTGTTATTTTTGCATTTCACAAATTCACCCCACGGGCCAGACTGGACCCTTTGGTGGGCTGGTTTTGGCCCACGGGCATATGTTTGACACCTGCACTCTAATGTAAAAGTCACAATCTACTGGGACTCACTAACACACACAGGGTTAATGCCACTCATGGCCTCCATGTTGGCTGACGTAAGCCATGAAATCATATCTGGCAGGACACGTCTCCCTGCTCCTGTTTTAGTGTACCCACATCAATGAGTCTTTCCACAGCAGTCCACCAGAGACTCATAACACTATATACACATACAGAGGACACTATGTGTGAGTCCTAGCTGTTACAGTACTGAACGCAATGTTTCACTTGATTAAACATGACT
The DNA here is from genome assembly GCA_037367295.1 of Apogon hyalosoma. Taxonomy (NCBI): domain Eukaryota; kingdom Metazoa; phylum Chordata; class Actinopteri; order Kurtiformes; family Apogonidae; genus Apogon; species Apogon hyalosoma. Next base: position 9,864,539 of record JAPQRP010000003.1, read on the forward strand.
GATTTCATGTGTGAAATGATAAGTTGCATGTCACGAATACTGACAGTGCCTACTGAAACAGAAAACAAAACCTCCTGTCTTACAACTGACGCTCGACATGCATGACATGTAAGAGCAGCCATTTTGTGCCACTTTACACTGAGCATGGTTTCCAAATTTGTCCCTGCACCTCTGTTGGGAGCTCTCGGTGTAGCCCTAGCCTGCAGGAAAAGCAGCAGCATTGTTAACAGCTACAGTAGGGAAAGCCTCCAGACAAAACTCAGTGACCCCTAGTATGAGAGTGAAATGGTTCCAGGTGCTTTCCTCAACTCCAGATTTTTCCTACAGCTTTTGGCTTCAGTCCCTCCCTCAAGCACTGCACAGTCCTTATCGGGATCCTAAGAGTTTGAGGCGAATGTTTGTAATCAAAAGAGCGCAGTGAAACATAGATATCTTTATTAGCTGGCTTGGATGAGTACAGGGAAAGACTGCACTTTCACATGTTGTACACAAAATAGAGACATGATCTTTAAAGAATGTAGATGGCCACATATGAGCTATTAAAGGGTAACTGTGTAAGTAATTCACTTTTTTTACACAGTTGTATATGGAAGACAGTAGGAACCTTTGACAGACTATTAAAGGGTAAAACAGGTACTTCCCTATGCACTAATTTGCCCCCCGAGAAGTTGCTCTGAGTCAGCTCTGAGATCAGATGACTCATTTAAATCTTATTGTAAAAGCACAATACCACATAGAACAGAAATAGCCTGGATGAGAAATTGCTTTGTTTGTTAGCATTTTACCAGATTCTCTTAGTCACTGCACATCTGTAATAGATATTTATTATATGATTTGATAAAACCAAAAAATGCAAGACTGTCACAGGTCAAAGTTTAGGCTATATTATTATTATTGCTGCACTTCTCCAATTTAAACTAAACTCTATATAATTTGTAGTGTGAAATAGAAGTGTTGTAAACGTGCAAACAAACCAAAGTTTACACTGCGCTGGAATCTTTAAGAAAAACCAGTCTGGTGACCAGTAAGGGGAATAAAAAGTCAGTCACATTTTTTTCTATACTGATCGATGCTATTAATAGGCATGGGGGCTGCATTTTGCAGATGCGTGATACTTTCTCATCTCCTGGTTCCTGCTTTAGTGGAAATAGGGAGGAAGTTGAGGCTAGTTGGCTGAGAAACATCAGCTCAGCTAAGCCATGTGACCAGAAATGAGACATATGATGAAAATGAACAGAATGACAGAGCAGGGGCCATTCAATTTTTTTCTTTTTAAAGAAGAGTGAAACCTCAAAGAAAAATATGAATGAAGATGCATTTGAATGGTAAAATCATTGCTTATTTTTCTTTTTTTAAGCATTTAACTTTCTAAATTACATTTTCTTGTGGCTTAACCCTCCGGTATCCAAGTGTGCATTTAACGCACACTTTGCACTTTGTGTTAAACTTCATACTATTTTTCAGAATTTAAATAAGGTCAGAATTCAAAAGTTGTTCATTTTTGCATGATCTTTAAAATTCTGGCCACAAACAAATATTTGCACAATGTAAACAAAAGAAAATTAGAAGACTAGCATCTGTCTCCCAGATGTGCGTAAAACGCACTATTTCCTCCATTATAACCACTGTTTTTGTTCCATAAGCCATTAAGGCATAAATCATGTTTTTACTGATATCTGGGATTCATTTGAGAGGTGAGGATCTAAATCAATTTATTAACCTTTTTTTTTTTTTTTTTTTTACCCTGTGACGTCACTTTTACCATATTTGGAAGAAGAAATTGCAGGATTTTTTCCCCACTAGATGGCAGTGTATTGTTCCCCTCTTCACCAAGGCTCTGAGAGGGTGTTTTTATGTGTGTGGGGGGGTGTGAGTCCGTGTGCATGTGCGCGCACACATGCACATGCGTAGTCTTTACACTGTAAGACTTTGTGGCCTTATTCGTCAAAAGCACATGAAGCCTTCAAAGTGCACTGATGTTCAGTCACTCCATTTCATGTGTAGATTTTTTACAAAACATCAAAATCCCTGTTGTAGTTTATTATTATGAAACACACATTGCACATATGTGCAATACACAAGTATTCCACAGCTCTGAGGTGCAAGAACGGCGGTCATTTCCCAGCACCTCAAAGACACAAAAACATAAGCCAAACCTGGATGTGTTTACAAACCTGCGGCTGCAGGTGGGTCTAAAGAGGGCCAGTCCAGAACAAATGGGCGTTTCTGACTGTGCATCACCTACCTGACACAATGGAACCACATTTCAGCTGGGAGGGGGTTCACGCGGGGCATGGATCTCCAGGAGCAGGGACATGCTGTGCGCCCCTCCACTGTTTTCCTGTGGACACCATGGTGACCGTCGGTGTTCTGTACCTGATCCACCTTATACCGCGGCCCGGATCACGACCCTGGAGGAGGTTTTCAACTTCTGTCTCACTGAGGACATAGTCCAGATGACCATGGACTAGACCAACCTCCAGGGAAAACGCTCCACCCGGCAGCGGACTGAATCTGACCCCGCATATAAGCGTGTATTAGGGCCACTTCCTGCTGGTGGGAGTGTACCTCTTCCACAACCAGGCAACCCGCAGCACGTGGGACAAACAGATGGGCCGATCTGTGTTTGGCTCACCATGCCCCTAAAGCCATTCTAACCCATCAACGCCACGGCCCGGCTCGATGACCGGCTAAACATCCATGGCCAAGCAGGCAGCCTTCCACAGGTGGGGGCAGGATGACTGCCCCATATTCAACCGCAGCCAGGACACCTGCATGGATGAACAGCTGGTTCCTCACCAGGCCGCTGCTCACTCCTCTGTGTCACTCAGAGGGTGTGTCCAGGTGTGCTGCTTAGGTGTGTGTCGACACCGGGGAGGAACATGCCTGTCCCAGGTACCAAGCACCGGGACCCGGCGGTGAACAGCGGTCTGAGCCGGAGCAGCGGAAGAGCCGTTCCACTAGTGTCCATGAGACAACACCTCCCCCAGACACCAGGGGTGGCACCAACATCTAGGGGGTCCGCCCCCACCTCCACTCCCTCCCCGGTGCACAGTGGGTCCAACCCGTGGGCAGGTATGGTCCACATACTGGGCCTGTGGAGGTTCAGTCTGCAGGAGCATCATGTTACTGCAGATCCTGATTCAATCAACTAGATATTGTGGTTTTATTGTTGTAGTTACTGTTCATTGTTGTTGTTGTTGTTATTAAATGATTGATCATTGTTTTATTCTTGTAATTCAGAATTTCCTTTTTGGACCGCATACCTGAGGGTTAATATCTGATGAAAAATACCACTGCTATGTTTTATGTTTTTCCATTACTTAAAATTAGGACTAAAAAAATCATTAATCATTAAGTTTCAAACTGTGGCATGTGTAGGCGAAGGCATGAGTGGGAAATAGCCCCATTATCATCATTTGTCTGTAGCATCTGCAGCGTTCTCTCAAGTGCATGTGACTTCAGTGTGCATAGAGTTTGTGCAGTCTAAAGTCAGACCCTGTAGTGTATGAATGCACGCACACAGCCTTCTAGGAAGAACCACAAACTTAGAGCTGGGCTATATCCGTGTTCGAGTTATTCGAAAACGTAGCCACAAGTAGATACAGGCTTCTATATCATACACGCATCCACACAGATGCCGGAAGAAATGCATTCAGCTCACTGCAGCCTGAGCTTTAACTTAGGCTTCATAGTATAAAGTTTAATGTAACAGAGCATTTGGTGGGCTTCTACTCCTACATCAAAGAATAAGGCTGCTGTCACAGTTTTCTTTGTCAAAACTAATGAAAACACCTAAACCCAACAAGGTCTGTCTCTTAATGTCTTTAAACTTCCCTGTCTGTGGCTTTGAGCCCAAAGCCAAAGAGTTCCTCCTTTCTTACATTAACAGGTTACAAATATTTGCTTTACTTCTTTTTTCTAACATGTTTTTACTTGCATTTTCGAATTAATAAATACTCCTGCAAATGGCATACCATGAGTCTACAAAACATGCACCAAAAATGCAGTAAAGCCCACACACAAATGGGGCAAATAGCCTAGAATGCAATCTGACCACATACAGTTTCATGCTCTTCATAAAATACTGAAATCTTCCTGCAGCCAGTTGAATCTGTTGCACTAAACCTCTAAAACATCCTAGTTAAAGACCATTTTCACAGACATTATTATGGCAGCACAAAACTCAAAGGGATAAGACATTCTGAAGTTGCAATGTTTTTTGCCAAGCTGTTTTTTCCCCCCAAATCTCTTCTTCCAACTTTGTTTGCATTCCTTCTTTAGTCTCCATTTCTCACCCCTCATTCTGTTTTGCTGCACAGATCCCTTGTTTTTATGCTCTGCTTTATGTGCACAGGCATGACAACAGAGACACATGCACGCACAGTATCAGATTGATCATACAGAGGGAACTGAAGTGACTGGAAGTGAGTTAGTCCTAAACTGAAATGCTGCGTTTGATTCTTTGGTCGGCTGGTTTGCATTTCCAGTCTGCCTCTCTGCCTATTATCCGACACCCTTCTTCCCTTCCGCATGGTAACAGAAAAGCCAGAGGAGGTCAGATAAAGCAGAGAAAAAGAGAGAGAGAAAAAAAGAGAAAGTTCAACAGAGAGAGAGTATGAGGCTGACTCCAGATTAAAGGACAACATTCTGGGAATTCCTTTCTGCTGAGAGCATCCTCCTCCCCTTCACCGCCGCCACCGCCGCCCCCATCCTCCTCAGCCCTCACTGCTGCACTCTCTTCCCTGCTCAGCTTCGGGGAGGAAATGGCTTCTCCTGCCCCCAGAGGACCTCCAGACCTCCTGAGCCGGACCTCCAAGCCTGTCTGACTTGTAACATCCGGACCTGTGCCACCAGTTCACAGTATGCATAGCTGAAGTGTATGACAATAGTGTCCACACATGTGAGTGTGGGGGCGTTTGGTGTACGAAGACTTGCACGTGACTAAGCAAGCACCTGTTTTTGCCTGGATGAACGTGTTTCAGAGCCAAGCATTTATGTGTGCGTGTGTGTCTGCAAACAATCTGCAGCATGTGTTTGATGATTAAAAGATAATTCCAGGGTATCACAATGTGAGTCATCTTCAGCTTAGTTGGAAGAATGGCAAAAAGTTAATCCAGAAAAAAATCATTCTAATGGGAAAGAAAGGTGAGCTGTAAGGTTAGGTTTTAACTCCAATTGCAGCCAAAGCTTCAACAAAAGATGACTACATTTTTCCTTCTAAATATGCAGTTTGGTTTGGTGTACTTGGTAACAACTTAGTTTTCCTTATAAAATTAATGGTGACATTTCTCTTGCGCAACTTTTGAATTTTAGTACAACATCAGCACGTAAAAAAAAAAAAAAAGAAAAAAAGGTTAAAATTAATTGTTTGGTATGTTGGGAGTATGCCTCTAAACCTGGCCAAGAGCTGGATACTGATCTTCAATACTCTCAAAAAAATTTACAGAATTCCTCACAAAATTGTGGGTGTGTATATATATATATATATATATATATATATACATACATACATACATACACACACACACGCACACACATACC
>JAPQRP010000003.1:9870182-9889432 GCA_037367295.1 Apogon hyalosoma
ATATATATATATATATACATACATACATACATACATACACACACACACACACACACATACCTCATTAGTGACTCACTGCATTTTTTTCCACTTCTAATAATATAAAAATTTTAAATAGTAAAGCTGCAGTTAGGGTTAAATTGCAGAAATGGAAAAAATTGTGACATTTTGGATTTAGCGACACTGAGCAGAGAGGTATTTTATAAAACATATAAAATGACGGTCACATTTTGTTTTTTTCAGTCTTGTATGAATGCTTGACTTGATATTTAAATGAATGATCGCTGCATTTTCCTGGAAAATTGAGCATGCACTCAAATAGAAATTGCAAAATGACACAAATCACTCACAATAACTGCAATTCATCTTTTTCAGAAGATTGTCCAGCCCTAGTTAACAAATAACCATGAATCTTGCTGAATCAGTTATTCATTATTACCAACTCCATCACTACACCAAAAATATAGTATTATAAACTTAGCTTAACATAAAGTCTGAGGCAGGGCAGAAAGCGTGTTGGCCAGGTTAATCCAAATGCTACATAAATATACAAACGGTCATGGTTGTTAAAAAGAAGATACAGAGAGTTTTACAAAGGTGCTGGGAAGGAGAGTTCTTATACTCTGGACAAAACTAATTGTGTCACTTTCCAGTCTTTATGCTTAGCTAAAATCATCACCTCTGTGTTCAGTGGAAGTATAGATCTACTCTAACTTTCAATAGGAAACAAACTGTTAAAATGGACTTTTTCTTTTAACTGACTGCTTGTCTGTCTCCTCCCATCCAATGCAATTATTGTCACTACGTTTCAAAACCTCAGTAATGACTGGTGATGGAGAGTTATATTAACTATATTCTTCATCCTTCATTCGTATCCTTTTCCACTCCCACTATATTTTCCTGTCTTGTCCATGTGGACTTCCGACAAGGACCATCAGAGTGACCTGACACCACGAGGATGCTTGAAGCCGGGGCTTAAAGCTACAGCACCCGAGGCACTGGAGCTGATGGAGCTTGGCCGGGGGCCCGTGTTTACATTCCCTCTCACTGAGGAAGCCCAGGATGAAAGAGCACCATTGCACACTACCTATACACACATGCACACGCAGTACTGAGTACTGAGGCTCAACCAGAGGTGAAATAAGTATTGTAATCAAATCAATAAGAGCATTGCAACATGAAGGTTTAACTTTTCTATTAACAAACAAAGTAAAATCTGTGTTAAGCACAGTTAAGTCTCTCAGGTAAATGGTTGGACTGGTTCAGGCTTTAAGTCTTAAGCTAGAATGTGATTACATTCCTGAAAGCAATCCACCACAAATTAAAGTCTTCCCAAGCGAATCTCAGAGGAAAACCGATAAAGGCTGCAGAGTGTATAAGCAGGCCACATATAGAAGAAGCGAAGCGGATGTTATAATAATAATATGAGTAAAACTATGTACTCTGGGAGTACAGTTGAGCTGAGACTGTGATGTTGTGTCTCCAGAGGGGCCCCAGCAGTCAGCCATGTTGTAAACACCATTATTTCACTCCTCCCTCACTTTCCCTCTTTCTTTCTCTTGCATTGCAAAAAAAGGACAATTTACAGTCCCAACAATACTTCTGCACTGGGCCAAGAAAGGAAACAAGACAGCAGATCTAAGGATGGGATGGAGGGTGAAGCTGGATTGGAGAGGCTGAAAGAGGGAGAGACGCAGCTACAGCACTAAAAAGAAAAGTGCAAAAGCAGCACACAAACTGTATACAGTAAAACAGAAAAAGGGGGCACTACAACTGTTGCCAAAGTATGCACAGCATACAGGAATGCAGCATGGGGCCCTCGGCGAGCGAAACAAAGACAGCACAGTCAGTGGCTCACTCTCCCCAGTGCTACCACATCCGCACATCATTAGCTGGAAAATTCCTGATATATGCTGTAATTTTTTCTCTTTTTTTCCTCTTCTTCCTCTTGCAGTTGCTGGTACAGACAAGGCTTTAATATCCAGATACTCTTGTATGTGTACATGCGTGCACTATAGACAGACTGATCAGAAACTCATTTTTCTACCTGGAGTGTTGCCAAGACCCAATCGATAATAAATAGAGCAATTAACTGTGTGGTACTAAAAGGATATACGGGAGTCTGCATAGGAGTGTCTGCATGTGAAGGTGAGCATGTGCACAATATACCCCGTTCATATTTGTGTGCATGTGTGTGTGTGTATGGACTTTTCTCTGCGAGTGTTTGCTTATGTCAAACTGGGGCCAGCCCATTTGCTCCAGCCGGCTGCAGTCAAAGCATAGAGGATGACTTTTCCTTTTTTTTCTCCCATGCAGAGCTGTTTGAGGAGATATCTAAACATTCCCAGAGTGCGCTGCACGTGCTCTCCTGCGTGCAGTGCAGGGTCCCCCCCCCTCCTTCCCACTGCCTGCTTGCCGTTCTGTTTCTGTCTGCCCAGAGTAGAAACACATTGTCTGGCAAAATTACAGATTCACAGACATGACTGTCCAGTTCATCCCTGGTCATGGCTGAGAAATTTGACTTTGTTAGCCTCTGTTATTGAAATGTCTTGCACTGTGTTTACATTTACAGAGTACTTTATAGAATACAAGTACTCAATTATGAAGTATGTGTAGCGGGGTTATTCCTCAAGTCATTGTCTTAAAATGTCATTGTAAATATTCAGGCCCCAAACCAGAAAAAAAAACAATCAAAAAGCCCTGGTTTGCAGAGATGAAGAAATGCGATCTGTGTTATCCTCAGTATCTCCCAAGATTATCACAACGTGCCACAATTGAGCATACCCACACATCTTCACTTTCCTCTGACCCATATCTACAGACTTTAACTTTAAATCTTTGGTGAACAAGGGCTAAAAAAATAGAAAAACACTGTCATTGAGCAAATAGAACTTCATGCTGAAATGAGTCCGACTGCTCTTGAAGGCTTTGTATTGTAAAAGCCTTTCTGCTGTTTGAGCAGAGGCAGGAAATCTGGTTTCAATTTGTTTAATGTCGTTGGAGATATGGGTGTCTTATTCTGGTAAGCATAGAGGGAGGGCTGCAAGTGGAGCGAACTAGGGGTAAGAATGAGAAAATACCTTTGATCAGGTAACAAAGACTCTCCTCTGCCTGACACCTATGGCACACATTACAGGAAACTATGACAGTGATCACATTATTACTAAGTAGTACTGGATCAGTGGCTCATTTAATCACATAAGAACAAATAAATACAGGCCGATTATTCACTGAAGGAGTCAACAGTACAGTATTTGAAAAATCATAAAACTCCTTTTGGCTATCCTGCAACTCAATAACAGACTCACTTAAGATAAGCTCTGTGGCTAGACAAAAACAGTTTTGCCACTAATAAGCTTATCTTGTCATCTACTGTAAATTATGGCAGCCCCACAGTTTATTTTGGTTTTAAACTAGTAAAACACCATAGTCCGACAATGAGTACCGACATAAAAGTCTGATGGCATTCCTCTCGACTTTCCCTAAATCCAATTGGACAGGCAACGACATGCACATGACATACATAATATTGGAAGCTAATGGGTTTCATGGGACCTAACAGTCAGGCTCAGCAATGTGAAGAAAGAAGGTGAAGAGACAGGTTTCTGGAGGTTATTGTCTAAAAACAGACGCATGACCTACTCTTAACTCGTCTTTTATCTTTGGATCTTTAATCAGATGGGTTCTGCAGCTCTAAAAGAAGCAGCACACCTGTCCAGTTGTGGAATTTAACACACTTTTACTTGTATATCTACTACATCTCAGACAGATATAATGGAGCACAATATTGGCATCTGACAGCTTCAGTTACTTTAGATTTCAATTTTCGCCTTTTCTGTCAAAACATGCATCTAAATGACAAGATTCTGCAACTTTCTAAAGTACATAAAGTCTTAAAAACCATTTCAGATTTGCAGGAAAAAGAGTTGTCACTACCTGTTTGGCTGAGTCCATGACGTGTTGTGAAACACCATGAAAAGCTCTCAGAGCTGAGTGACACTACAAACATAAGAGGATCTTTTATAATCTGACATCACTGTAGATAACACCAGCCAGCAGCATTTAACATGGTTCAAATGGATTCAGTATTGATCATCTAAAACAGCAAAACACCAAATGCAGCATCAAAATGAATCAAAAAAGAGCAGATGTAAACATAAAACACTGACAAGAAAACATTTGATTCTGGAAGCTTGATTCCACCATCACTATGTACATAGATCTAAACCGGGGTTTTCGATTACTGAATTTCTGAAGTGCATGTAAACACATCAGATCTGATTATTACAATTATCTTTGTTATCTATGCTTTGTCAGCAGAGTTAAATCAGGTTTTTGATTGGATAAAACAGAATAAGTTGGTACTTAACATCTCGAAAACCAAATCAATTATCTTGTGATCGAGTCATAAACTGTCATCAACACCTAAAACGAGTTCAAGTGTGTCTGTGGAACCTATAGAGCAGGTAGACAAAGTAAAACTACGGGGCACCATAACTGAAAGCAGCTGTCATGGGCAGAACATATTCATACTATAGTGAAGATGGGTAGTGGTATCTCCATGGTGGGTAAATAAATGTCTTATAGGGCTGCACGATATTGGAAAAACCTGACTGCGATTTTTTTTTAACCCTGCCATATATATTGCGATACAAAAAAATACTCAGAAGAATATGATAGCTGTGTGGTGCCGACGTAAATGGTCAAACAAATTAGTTGTTACTGCTTATTGTGGCAACAGGTGGAAGGCACCATCGACACAGAACATGCGTTTCAGCATCATCCTTCTTGTAGCCAAAATAAATCCAGCTAAGTGACATTGCTTTTCTTTTTGGTACCAAGTCTTTGTTTTTGGTGATTTTCTCTTATTTGTTACCTCCACCAAGGAGGTTGTTTTCATCAGGGTTCATCTGTTTGTTTATCTGACTGTTAGCAAGATAACTCAAAAAGTTATGGAAGGATTTTGATGAAATTTTCAGGAAATGTTGATACTGGCACAAGGAACAAATGATTAAATTGACTGATCTGCCTTGGCGAAGGTCTGAACTCTGAGTGCTTTTCTAGTTGCTCATTTTTCAATATTGTTACAAGCGACTCACTCGACGTGCAGGGGCGTAGTGTGCTTTGGCAAACTGATTAAGGACAACTGTGATTAGTGCATCGCTGCATCCAGTGTGCGGGACGGGTGACTAAATCTCGAATTTTTTGTCACCTGGATTATTGTGCTCTGTAGCTAAACGGTCAACTGAAGAAATTGCAAACTGCTCAGAACAGAGCTGCCAGGTTAGTCTTACGCTGCCCCATAGGACCAAGCATCGTCAGTACGCACCGTCAACTCTCATGGTTAACGGTAGAGAATAGGCTTGTGTCTGACACAGTTCCATTTTCCAGTAACACTATCTTTTTCACTTTACAAATTGTCAGATGTAGTCAAGTTCATTCTCATTTTACTAGGTCAGCCGGTGATGGGTAGATTATGTTGTCACATCCAAAATCAAATGCTTTAAAGAGGACAGTTATTTATCATGCCATCAATCATTGGAATAATTGCCCCCTGAAAATATGTAAATTGAATGGTAAATCATCTTTCAAGTATCACCTGAGAAGGCACAACTTAAATATCTGGGCAAGTACTGTATGGAGGGGAGTGTATGTTATTTTCTTTGATGGATGCAACTCATGAATGTAATAACTAATCCCATATTTTCTGATGTTTTATGTTTTTAATGATGTTAGTGATGATAGTGGATACTGCTTTTAGATCTGCATTGTTAATAATGTGAATTCTGATTGTCGTGTATTGTTAAATTCTGTGTTTTGCATTGTCCTTTTGTGTGGACCCCAGGAGGATTAGCTTGTCACCCTGGTGGCAGCTGATGGGGATCCTTTTAAACATTAAACATATGATTACCAACAGTTACTGGATTTGTATGGTCATGTAAACAGGCTCAATGACAACTTTTTCAACATTTCAAGCCAAGGGAATTTTTAGGTGAGTAAAGATTTTGAATGCATTACTACTATACTGTATGGGAAAAAAAAATACTGGTACACTGAATTCATTGAATAACAGGGGGCAGGCTACGAAATGACAAATATGATAGTTTTATATTGTGAAAAATATCGTGGTAATAAGGCTTTTTATTTTGTATTTAGGCTCCTTTTTTTTTTAAACAGTGCCATCTAAAATGCTTACCAAATGCTTCAGGGTTTGTTTTTACATGATTCTGCCCAAGGTTGAAATTTGTATCATTATAATTAAATATTTGTCATGTTCTGACTATAAATGATCAGTTTCTTTCTGTAAGTCTAAAGGCAGAAAAATCTCCCTTTAGACTTAAAAGTAGTATCATTTAGACATTTATTCTCTACTAACATGAACATTTTTATCATTATACTTCAAAATCAACAGAAATACAAGGTTGTATAAGCTATGTATACATATACTGGTGATGTGAATTTAAAATTTTCAGAAACTGACTATCCAAGTTCTTCAATGACTGGTCAAATTTTCAGAATACACGAGTAAGTCATATGTGTAACCACACACATAGTACCTTCTCTAACACCACACATTCAACTGGTGTACATGCTATAAAAGTTAGAGAGTCCTGATTCAAACATTAAACTAAATAGTTTCTTCCATTGCTTCAGCAGGAAAGAGGTCTTTGAATTTGAAGAAAAGGATCTCTCTCCCTCTCTACACTCCTCTCTGGTATGTCAGATTAACCCATCAGCTTTACCCATCTGCCTGTCACTCAAGGCAGGACAATGAGCCTGGGGTCATTATAAAACCATCAACAAAGCACCAGCCTCCAGAGACAGCCAGGGGCAGCCTAATCTGGAACCCTGTACCAGCCCTATGGGTGGTCTCTCCCTCCCTTTCCCTCCTTTGCTCATTCACTCTCTTTTTCTCAGGGAGGTTGAAATATACGCAGCATGGCCAGTTTGTGATGCCAATAGGTCATCAATTATATGAAACTGTACACATGTAACTGCACCTGGAATCCATCCAATGCAATTTCAAGCACACACAAAAATTTCTGTCCATGACATATTAACAACCTAGCATGTTGCTAGGTGAGAAAGCAAATTCATCACAAAAAGAGAAGTACACACTATGCTGGTAAATCATCAGCAAGTATGTGTGTACAAGAGTGATAGTTTCAGTAAGTGACACTGGAAAATAAAGAGGAGTGAGGGACTCTTTTTGAAAACCTTATGCAAATGCTCACACTTCAGCCATCTTGTCATTCTAGAAGTGCTAAATGAATCACTTTGAAAGTGAGAGAGAAGTGTCTGTTCGCTTAAGCAACAGCAGTTCTCCAAAGCCCATCTGTCTGCCAGTAACGGTGGCATTAAGTGACTACATAAGTAACTGCTGGTCTGTTGGGCAAAGGGGAAGATCCTCTTAAACTGTGTGTGTATTTGTGTACATGTGTGCTGCATACACTGTAGATTATCTGCTTTTATGAGCAAGAGGAAACACTGAATGGATGAATGGAGTTGTGTGTGTGTGTGTGTGGACTGGTAGGGGGATTCCAGACACAAGAACATTCATCTGGAACTGAAGATCCCGTGCTCACGTTGCAGTGCTTTGCTCCAACACACACACACACACACACACACACACACACACACACACACACACACACACACACACACACACAATCTCATTTTTGTGGCTCAATTTGTATAACCAAGGAAGGAAATGTGTTGTGCGCAGTTTCACATGTTAAGTATCTGTGTGGGGGTAATTTTGGGGGCTCTTAGTCTGTCATCATATCTAATCATATCTAAAGGTGAAACCCCATATAAGGACTGTAACACCTACATAAAGTGTCCCTTTTTGTCATAACACAAGTATAAGACACTTGGAGCTTAAAACCTCCATTGAAACTGAAAATTGTGTAACCGTATGCAGATTTGATGGTTTGGATATATGCATCTCCTTCCATTTCCTCTCAAAGTGGTGTATTATCAATCAGTCTGATAAATGATAAACTGGTAATGAAACTGGAATGATAAATGAAAGTACTTCCCTCACTGTCATTTCTAACCAATTTGATCTGAATCATAAAAATAGTGCTTGATTAACTGTGAGAAATAACAATTTAGAGCGGAACCGCATATTAGTCATACCACAAGTAAAGAGTCACAGGTATAATTTCTAATGTAAGTTTCGTATAACTGCTGCTGTAAAAGCTTAAATAGCCCAGATTGGTTGATGATCAAAAGTCTAGATAAGTTCAAATTAAATACTATACATTTTTATTTTCTTTACATCATATTCCATTCAACTCTTTCTAAACATTGTTTCTGTCTCGTGTATACACTGTACTTAAAATTTGGCCTGACCCAAATTTACCTGGTACTTTGGATCCAGTCAGGATGATCATCTAAAGAAGCAAAAAGTGCAACTATGAATGAATCTTAGATAAATAATAACTACAAAAAAAAGGTACTGAACTACTGTTACTGGCTACTATCTAATCTTAAAAGTCTCATCTCTCCCCATTTCAAGCAGCTCTAAAGACTCTTTTCAGTCTCTCTCTTTATTTTATCTGGTCATCGGAGCCCAAAGCTCAACAGTTGTACATCAAAGTGCCGACAATGGGAAGGGAGGGGTGTCTGTCTCTCCTCGTCTGTTCCATCCTTGTCTGCGACAGCCACTGAGGGATTCCTGAGACAGGCCACAGGGGCCCTTAGCTCTCACTTTACACAGAGAAACCCTATCATTTGGCCCAGTGCTGCTGAGCTACCCGCTGATGCCCTGTAAGTGCCCGCTACATCACATTAGACGCTTTTCATCCAACTCTCTGGAGATGGGAGGGTGGTTCAAGTAGGTGTGTCTGTGTGCCTTTATCAGAAAGCCTTGATTAAAGTGACAGTGTGTAGCTGTGACCGGCTGAAAAATATACATGACATAGCAGAAGGGGACACCTTTATACAGAGTATGCTTTCTACTTTAGTTGAAAAAAAGAGGTGATCCATTGATGATAGGATTTCCCCAAATACTATAACCTTACTTTTTTTTGTTTTTTTTTTCCCCCACAGATTATTTAATTTATGTTTGCACACAATTACACTTGCCTGTTGTTACCCTTGGATTGTACTGCCTTTGAGTAATTTTGCTTTAAAGTCACCAATGTTCTTCTGTTGTTGTTTTGGTTTCTTTTTTCCTACTTATTTGCAACTGGTTATTTTGATATCTGACTATTCTGTTTTTCAATTGTCTGACGTTCTTCTATTGTTGTTGTTACTATTATATTTTTGCCTGTTTGTTTCTGTTTCAGGGTCTGTATTAATGTTTGTGTATGTATAACCCCTGTCCTTTTCTCTCATCAGTAATACAATAAAGTTCGACTAATAGGGGGAATTGATTTAAGGGTCAAAACCCTCTTAGATCAAAACTGTCAGGAAACTTGTGGCACAGAGTACACTTATATTTGAAGCCAAATTGCTGAACAGGACAGGTTTAAAAAAAAAAAGAAAAAAAAAGTTTGCTCTAAATCCCTGTTCAGATCCCTTCATGGTTGTTTAGCTGATCTTATTTTATGACTCTCAAAACTGTAAAGGATTTCATTGGGACATTGCACTTACCTCATTCATGAACATATTTGTTTAATATTTTCCTTGCTACTGCCTAAGTGTAATGTGAAAATATACTACATACATAATGCATTAATAATAGTAAAATATTAAGTGAAAGTAGTGACATCAAATCCTCCAAACCTCATACATAGAAGGTGCTCAGCTCTGTACGCATCAGGGACCAAACTTCACATCACCTAGTTTATTAGATATAAAATTGAATAGTCCCCTATCCAAAAATGTGAATCTTTAGTTCTGTATTTGTCTGTTGTCAGACCAAAGGTGTTTGAGGAGCTTGGTTTAACCACATTAACATTTAACTCACCACAGAGGTGAGTGCCATCTGGAAGCTGTAGATACGGGCCAGACCAAAGTCGGCCAGTTTGATCTGTCCTCCGCTGGTGACCAGGATATTCTGGGGCTTTAGGTCACGGTGAACCACACGGTGTGAGTGCAGGAAGTCCAGCCCCTGGAGCAGCTGGTACATCATATCCTGTAGGTCAACACAATGGAGAGGACAGAGGGGGGATGATGATGTTAGAACACAAAGACACCAAACTGATCAGAACCTATGGACAGTGGTGGAGAGATTGGTATTTAATGTTTATAAGAGACATGCATTATATTTACGCAAAACACCATTATCTGACTACAGTGATAATGGATCATTTAAACTGTTTCAAAACTAGGACAACTTTTAAATGCATTTTTCTGTTCAATGAGGCAATAAAAGGTCTGACGGTGCAGTGGGAAGTTAAGTATAATGGGTGAGACATTGTGGTATGGAGGGAGTTAACTAAAGGAGGCCTGTGTCTTTTCTTGTCGACTGTGGCAGATGTTTGATAACTGACACACACACGACAGAGGCTGAAAGGCCCTGCTGTGTACAAGCACAGATCTCTGTTTCTTAGCAGCTGTCCTGCTTGAATTAATTGGCGCTCCCTCTCTTTCTTTATGCCCAAAAGCTGACCTCAGAAAATGGCCAAAGGCATGCACCATGACACACAATCAAAAGTAAACTGGTACAAACACAACTCAACTATATTAAACCAGTTTAGACTTGTTCTTTCAAACAGAAACATTCTAAAACAGGTCCTGCACCTGTAAACAAATAAGTCATGCCCAAGAACTGTTCCAGAGTTTTTGGTTCTGATTAATGCAAAGAACTGTTCTAGAAATAGTTTACAAGAGTTATTTCAAGTTAAAGATGTAACAAATAATATTAATAATTTGTAAGTGTATGCATGTTTGTGACAATAAAGACAAAGACATATCAGTGTCTGAAGGGTTGTCCAATTTGTGCAGTGAAATACCATGATGTTGGAGGTGGTGCGTTGCCCTCAAACACACATACCTCCTGCTATACACACACACGCCCTCCACAGCCCCCCCACCAAAAAAAAATCTCCGCCAAGACCTCACAAGTGACATGGACCTGAGCCCACAGCTCTATTCACTGGCTGACCAGCTGGTGAGTGAGTCAAAGGGGTCTGCACACTCAAGCAGAAAACATTAGCAAATGGCGCGGGGCTGGCTGCTGTGTTGGCCACAGTGGAAGAGACAGGGCACCCCATAGAATACTATTGAGATGGGGAGGTGACGTGAGCGTGTGTGTTTGTCATGTCGTCCTGGCTCTAAATTCATGTGTATCTATATTTCAGTGTGTGAATGTGCACATCAAGTAAGTGTACAAGCATGTGCATGTTTGTGTACCCTCTGACCAAGGGCAGGCATGATGCATAAACAGACCTTCCTTTCTACATCTCCATCCAGCCATGACCTAGTGTGGAGGGCAGCAGACAGAGAGGGCCATAGGACAGAGGCAGGCAGTTGGTTATTTTGTGTGTGTGTGTGTGTGTGTGGGGTGGGGGGTGGGGGCTGACACAATAGCGTCACCCCTCCCCATCAGTTCCTCTCTGCTTTAAATAGCCATTTCACCGTGCTTCCTTTCAGCAGCATTTCCGAGCAAACACTAATTATCTCAGAAGTGTGACTCTTGGACAAACACAAACAATCTTGGCCCCTGTAGCCAAGTGTCATCTTCTCTCCTGTATCAATTATTCCATTTATGTTTGATGCATAACTTGCTCTGTTACTTATAGGGAAAAGATCAACTCAGAAAGTTATAGTCATGCATATGCTGCCACAATGATGACATGTTGCACAAAGTGCTGGAGTGAACCTTATTCAAAGTTGACTCAAGCAGCGATGGGGCCCCAGAGGAGTTGCTCAAGTCACAACTGTCTTCAACTGGCAGGACTTAAACCAAAAGCCCACTGAACAACTTGGCTAGGAGGAAATAAAAAAAAAGAAAAAAAAAAAATCACACAAAAAGGCAACAGGTCTGACCCTGAAAAAGCTGCAGGAAGAGGGGAAAAAGTAGTCAGCCTTCTGCAAGATGCAGTCAAAACATTCTGAGTGCGCCTCCTTTTCTAATGCAAATGGCCCAGAGGCAGCCATATTGTTTATTGTAGCTAGGCACAATATGGGACATCTGCCGGTTAGCGTTAGTGTAATTCCCTCCCCATGCTTCATTAACCTCCCCCTTTATGGTGCAAAGAATGGAGTTGTGGAAGCTTGGACGATGGCGGTGGAGGAGGGTGGGTGGCACCCAAGCGCTGGCCCAGCTGAGGAGCACTGAGGCCGGGTCAACCCGGCTGCTTGATGTCCTTCCAGCTCGTTTGATTCTTGGAGGAGGGCCTCTTTCATCAATGACCATGTGGTGGGTCTCGAGTCTGAGTAAGACTGAGTGGGTGGTGAAGGGTGGATGCGGTGGGGTGTCTGGTGCTGAGGTAGAGTGGTTTTAAAGTGATAGCATTTTGGTCCTTTGGCTGTATTCTGAATTTGGTTTGAAGGGCTAAAACTAAATGGTTAGGGGTTTAATCAGTGGGCACACACATCCTCAGTCAATAAATCAACTGGCATTCAGTAGCTGAGGAAGAGGCGGCACTTTGGGGGTTACTGCGCAGTGTCCACTGTACTAGAAATAACAGGGTATGGTGCCTATGTCATCTTGTCACTCTGTCATTGTCCTTTTGTTTCACTGTGGCTCCAGCAATGTAGATATTAGGACAAAGCCGAGGAAGGATACAGATCTTGATGGAATAAATGAGTTATAATGAATTATATATAAAAAAAATGGGGATGACTTTGCTTAGCAAATAGACTTTTTCTGTTAGCAAACAGTGATGACATAGATGATATGCACGCACATTCTGGTGAAAGAAAGATGGCAGAGTATAATGGTCTGTCAAGTTAATTTTGGCGAACAGTAACCGACTCCCAGATCTGTATACTATTACCGGGTGGGTGGAAAATGTTGCAATGTGACCCGATATCCAGTGGCCAGATATATACACATATTTAGTAGAGAAGCTGAGCATGTATACAAGAGAGAAGTTACATGCCTACAAGTCACTGGATGCATACAACTATGACGTCTGTGGTCATGTGCACAATATGAAATACCACGACATAGACTCGGAGTTTTGTAGATCAATTACATTCATCACGTCTCCCATTCCAAAAGTTCTTTAGAGATTTTCTTGTGATCAGACAAGTAGAGTTGAGGAAAGATGTTTTTAACCTGTCTGATCACAAGAAAATCTCTAACGAGCAATCGTAGTTTTGTATTTTAAAGGCAGAAATCCTTCCAAGTCAAAGACAAGGCCATAAGACGACTATGGATGAGACATGGGTAATAGTGAACAAACCAGAGCTCTACGTCCTAACAGCAAATTGTACCTGCATGGCAGGGTGAGTATTATTTTCTTGTATTTTATCCTGGTGCTTTTCTATGTTACTCCGAGTTTGCCAGTAGTGTGTGAACAGCGGGGTAGGGTCGGGATGGCAGGCGTTATATGTGAAGTGTCAGATCTTCACTTTTTTATGTCGGTGTTTAAAACTTGGTAGTCTCATCTTCCTTGCTTACAATGAGTAGGGTGGCGCGAATGTTTTGTAGCCAGGATGCCTGCGCAGCTTTTGATGACGGTGACAGTAAAAGGGTCTATACTATTTATTGATACATTTTTTTACAAAATGGACGTTGGTGACTTGTAACACTTGTGGGACAATATCAAATGACTTCTCGTTGTTTTAACTACTGTTATCTTGTTTATGTCCATGTTTTAATGTGTGCATTATACTTATGTATTGCTGTTCCTGTTTTACTGCCATTTTAGTATGTTTGTGGATGTTATTATACAATCTAGAGACTGCAGTTGAAAATGAGCCAGGTGGCTCAACTGGAACATTATCAGCAATGTCTATTAACAAGCAGTGTCCATGTAAGTTTAAACTGTATAAATAAATTTGGAGTCCAAGACCAAACCACAATAATCAACTAACCAACACCAAGTCATATTGTACATACAACCAAACCCTGGGAAAGCCTCAGGTGCGATCTACCCGACTCGTCTATGCTTGCACAGCATCCCAACACTATTACAGCTCGACACAAAACTTTCACACATAAACCTGGCCCTGGGGTGGAAATCAGCGGATACTCTAGCTTCCAGAACTTCTCCATTTCAAATTTGACACTTACACACTGAGGTTCTTGTCCACAAATAGAGATATGCCCCTCCGATATTGTACACGATACATCTATTGACCTTGGGGTAAAACACGATAAAGAGATTTTTCACATGGGATGTGTGTGGGAAAGGTTAAAATAAAATAAAAAAAAATTAGAAAAGAAGGGAGGCGGAGACGCATCCACTTCCGACCTTTTAGGCAAGGTGTAAGTGGAAACTTGGGGAATTTATTTAATGAAATGGAGAAACACAGCAGTGATGAATTTAAATACTTTAATTTAAATACTGCATGCTGTACTAGCCTGATAAGATACTTCACATACTTTATGCTATCAAAATTACTTTTTCTTCTGTTCAAAAACACAGAAAAACTAAGAGAAGACCTAGTTAACCAATTTGGTTCACACACTAGGTCTTCCCTCTCCGTCTCCAGCTGTAATACGTTGGAGAGTGAGAGAGGGCAGAGTGAAAATAGAGAAGGCAGGGAGCCTCTAATTTGGAGCCCATCTGCCACATGTGCTGCCCTTCAAAACGCCCCGGTACCTCTGATGTTGGAGGGAACTGCACTCTGGCCTCTGCATCTCTAGCCAAGAAAAGTCACTCGGTACCATACAGACACGACTGTGGTCACACAGTGATGGAGCCACAGAGGATTAGGAATAGCTTCCTTTACATATCAAACAGAAATTGGAGATAATACAAGTGTTTCAATGATTGAACTTCATCTACGAGAAAATCCAGCGGTGTGTTTTGGCATCTTTACAATAGATAGCAGTTACCTTGATAGTTTCAGGTGGTACCCCAGGATCAGGGGCCTTCTCCAAGTAGGTGGTCAGATCCTGGTCCACATGCTCAAAGACCAGAGTGAGTTTGGTTTCACGATCAGTCCGAGAGACTGTACACACATCAAATAACCTGGAATGAGAGGCGCAGGTGAAAGAGGTCAATATAATTGATTTAAGGGGGACCACTGTGCAGACTATTAAGACAAGACTCTAGCTCTTGTGTTTTAGCATTCCTGCATTTAATGTACTATAAGTAATTAGTCACATTAATAAAGAAACATGGAGAAGTGAAAGTAACTATTGCACTTGTGTCTCTGAAGGTATAATTCACTCATATTGCCCATTACCGTGAAAAGTTTGTGATGATGGGTTTGTTTTGTATTTAGAAGAGTGATTCACTGTCAGGTAAAAAAGAAAAAAACTTTTAGAAAGTTTTTGTATATTTGCTTGCATATTAGCAAGTCTAGACCAACTTAACATTCAAGTAAAGAGAACAAAGCCCTTCATAAAACCTTGATAACAGACAATTGAACATGTCAGGAAACACAATATTCATAAAAGAACATTAAATCATGAGGATAAGAACCACAGTCTGAGTTCTCTGCACATCATCATTTTAACCTACAGAAACAACCAGGAGAAAATTGAAAAATTCAGACCACAATGATCGTGTGCTTCATTGTGTACTGATCCTGCCGTTTCACGTTAGTCTGGTAAAAACCTGCTGCCTCTTTGCAAACCTCTTAAAAACTCGCACCATAATCACACACCAAACACTACTGTTTATCGTGGTGATTCACTAGGCAACAAACTAAGACCAAGAATCCAGATTATGTCTGCAGACCTGCCAAAGCAGGCTGTGGTGAAAAGCTGAAAACAGCTATGCAGTATGTCCCCTTCAAAGAGCTAGGGACTACAAGCAGCATTCCTCAACCAGCACTATGACAACTCCTGATGCTCCATGGGAAGTTGAGCAGAGTCTCCATGTAGCTGGTGCAGAGGCAGCATTCTTCATCAAAGCATCAAAGGGAGTGATGGAGCCATAATGGATCACCATCAGACCCAGTGTGTTGGCAGTAACCAGTTACAAACACATTACTGCTTCTGTAACAGAGTTAATGATGTTACACATAATAAGATGGTCTATTAAAAATATAAAACAGAGTGATTTCTTTATAGTGTAATGGTGAGTCAGCTTCACACACTGAAGTGACTGCAGGGCTGGGAGGACATACTGTGCGTCTGTTGCAACCTCCACATTCAATGACTGATGAAATTACATGGAAATATTGACACCTAAAAGACTTCATTTATGATTACTCCTTCACATTTTCAGTTAATGCAATGTCCTACTCCTACTCAAGTGTTGATCAATATTGGTATTAAGTTGTTGAGCTCAATGCAACATTTGTCAATTTACGCATTTGAAATAAAGCATGGAAAGCACCAGAAACCCTTTGATTCCTATCCAGTGAGACACTGTGTGTCAGTGCCAACACCCTTGTAATCACTGGACTTGGAAATGCAGGAATCAGTGCAGTGGGTGAGAGGCAATTCGTTCAAGGTATTAGTACTGTGCATGATGTCACAGAATAGATGGCGCCCTCCTCTTGAAACGCTGGGGTTAAACGCCCCTCACAGCCCAATTGTTGGGTTACAATGGGGGCTCTCAGCAGACACTGAACATATGGAATGAATAATGGGCCTCATTACAAACATCCAGGGGTTGCCTGGAGTCACACAGAAGGCCCACAATGCACCCTTCCCGGCAGGAGCTACTAAGCTATGTCATTTGGCTAAACAGGAGGATAGTGAGATTTCTTTGAGGTTCTAAGAGCTTAATAGTTTGTGTGCTTGGTGCAATTTACTGCAAGCGCATATGCCAAACTTGCGCTTTCGGTAGCACAGAAACTTATAGTTACTCAATAAAACTGACCATAGGTAACTTTAATGCTCACTGACACTTATTTGTCTTCCAGTGAGAACAAAACCCATTGTGATCCCATTAAGACAAAAACGTAACCATTACCTTCCATGATTCATTGACACATTGGGGAATTATTGTTAGAAGTACAAGGGCTCTGACCAAGCTTCTGAAACCTGCATCCATTTAAAACTTCCCCTTCAATCCCAAAGCACTCAATATTCCTTAATAAAACAAGTACCAAGGTCAGACCTTGGCTGCTGCCAAAATATGACGCAGTATCTGACAACTGACCTCTGAGTGAACAATTCATTTCAAAACTGAAAGAAAATGGCCTTTGTGTAAAGAGCCAAGGGGACCAAAACTGAAAAATATGGCAACATGTAATATACTTATAGGCTGTTCCACATCTTCAATGAGGTAGGTCTTAATTTAAATGATCATGGAGGTAAAGGCAACTTTACAAGTATAGACATGACCTTAGCAGATACATTGTGGACAAGAAGTGATCAAATATATGATAATAGCAAAAACACTGAATTTTACTATTTTTGTGGTGATTTCCAAAGGATTTTTTCTTCAACATTTAACCATTCCTAAGTGATCTATCACCATTTATTACAATCCTCTAGTATTTTTCAGTGAAAATCGGATATTTTCCTATATTTGATTGTGTTATTTTTATGTAGGCTTTGTGTTGTGTATGTGAAATTGTGTAACTCTCTGTAAATGTTAATATATTAAAACACAGAAAACTGAAAAAGCTACTTTTCAGCCAACTGTATCATCAACTGAACATGAAAACAAGTATCTACAACCACAGTAATTTGTCAAACTGCATGAGTTTGGTTGGTGAATTGCTGTTATAGAAGTTGACAGTGTTTCCATGTTCACTACGGAACCTGTGAACGTCCAAATGGGTCATATGTAATGCAACTGAAAAGTGAAAAATTAAGAAACAGCAATTACTAAATGTATTTATAGGATCAGTGGTGCAAAAATTATTAAACATTTCAAGTCAGTTGATGATTTATGTCACTGATGGCTGTTTAGGTCTTTGGGGGTTACTGCGGTAGTGTAAAGGCCTGATAATTACTGCAGACATCCTGGATTACGGATGTTCAAAATACTGTATACGTAATAAACACGTGTTGACAAGGTTCTTGAGGAAGACATTGAACAGACTACCCTGCAATCAAGGAAACAAAATAAGTGCATCGTATTGAATGATTGGGTTAAATGATTGTTTAATTAGTTTTTATAGTAAAATGGAGGATATTGTTTGCATGCTGTGCATGTTAATGACCAGCAAACAAACTTAAAAATGAAAATAACAGGAATGACATGTGCACCTGTTGCAGGGCAACAGTGGCCACCAGCAGCAGCCTTCTGACAGCAGGGGACGGTTACAGATGCAACCGCCCGCTGCACAACCAAAACACTGGACAAATCTGAGAAGGTAGAGATCTAAAGGTCAAATGAGGCAACATGGCTGACAGCAGACACCAACAAAAAGGAAGCAGGACGTTTTCTTTATCATGCCAAACATTTCTGCATGTTTAAGCCTCTGTCACACACACACACACACACACACACCTCCCCTTCACTTACCTGACAACATTGGGGTGCTCGAAGGCTTCAAGCTGCCTCAGTACCGCCACCTCCCGGATGGTGGAGAGAGGCATCCCCTCTTCCTCTGTCTGGACACGAACTCTTTTTAGGGCTACAAAGCGCCCTCCGTTCTTCAAATCTCTCGCCTTGTACACTTTCCCATAAGCTCCTTCTCCAATCTCGGCCACAGGCTCATACTGAGTCCCAATAGTTTCTTTGTCCATTTTTTTTTCCCTTTTTTTGCAGATGTGTATTTTTCTCGTCTCTTGGTGAAAATATTGCGGGGGAATCCCGGCGAGGGTGACGAGCCAGAGTTCCTCACAAAGCCATATTCACAGAAAAAAGTTGGCACATGCAATGCCTAGATAACAGGGAGACACAGATGGAGGAAGACACCATCTTTGTCAGATTTGGTCAAATTAAGCTCCAGGTTGGCAATAACAGGACTGTCATCATGTTTTATTCCGACTATCAACACAAGAGCCCCGTTGCGTCCCAACTTCCACTCCTCCTCCTATTACGCATAATGTCCTCCTACCTCTAACGCAAAGTAAAGACAAAAATATAGAGAATTAACCTCGACTTTATTTCAACATTTTAAGCTAGCTCTGCGTTTAGCTGTCACGCGCGTTCAACAGTTAACTCCACTTAAAATGTTGTTGAAGTTGCGTTCACGTGAGCCGTCTTCCTCTGTTAAAAGGGAAATTAAACACTTAAAGAGGACACGAGGGGAAAAAAAAAAAAAAGCAAAAAAAAAAAAAAAAGCAAAAAAAAAAAAGCAAAAACCAAACACAGCAAACA
>JAPQRP010000003.1:10014077-10031775 GCA_037367295.1 Apogon hyalosoma
ACAAAAACAGTGCTTTTATTCATTCCATGTTTTCTTTTCTGTCTGTTTTAGTCACATGATACACACAGGAGTTAGGATTTGATTGAATAACCATTGTTTTGGATGACTTTTGATGGTCTAATATTTTTTTCCTCAACTGTACTACAACCCTAGCTCCACATTGTTTTGTTTCTTTTGATATAATGGTAGGTGGTATCCAAAATGACTTGGATACTGTACCTAAGCATTACAATTTCAGGGGAAACCATAATGTTCACATCCAGCCTAGAAAGTCGCATATTTAAATCGGTGTGTGATTCTGAATGGTGCCTAAATATTTCAGTTCCAGCTATCCAAAAGTAAAAGAGATGTTTACTAAACCCAATGCTGCACAAAAGGACAGAAATGACTTTGCTTGTCCTGTCCCCTCTGGATTGATGAGTGTGTAAGTAGTGTTTGTCATCTCCGATGTTCTGATTCCTGCACAGACACAGTGGATGACTGACAGCTTTAACAAATTCGGTATGTTGTGAAAACGTAGGGATCGGCCGCCATTATGAATCCATGTGAAGGTCAGTCTATGAATAGTAAACCGGTCATTATTTCTCTGACCCTCCCTGTGACTCTGCGGAGTCGAAATGACAGTGGGGCTTATTAGTCGCTGTTGCCGGGGATTTTGGGGGCATTTTCATTGACCCATCCCAGCCCTCTTTCACTTGGTCTATAGATGCCTTGTAGAGTTCAGAGGCCACTTCCGTTTCCACGTCCACTGCATTAATGTCACTGGGAAGACACCGAGAGCTGTGACATGCGGCGCTTCATCATTCAGAGCCTTCTCTACTCTACTTTATGATGAATTTATGTGCACAGAAACAAAATGCCATGGGACACAGTCCTCACATGCTTTTTTATGATGCATACACTGACATGATGACCTGCTAAAAATATGATGTGATTTGTGGCTGTGACTAAACTTCCTCTGCTCAGGCCTGTCTCTGAGTACCATAACTGCCCTAAAACCACATATAGTTTGCATTCACATGGAAGGGTCAAATGTTCATCAGGCTTCCCGGAAAGCCACTAGGAAGTTACAAAGAGGGCAGAGATGTATGTAGGCTGAGTGGAAATTAGAACCATGGAGAAAAAAAAAAAAGGCTGATTGTAGCCGGACAGTCAGTGTTTTTTCATAGCTTAGTTTTTATTTTTGTTAATACTACAAACTGACAACAGTTCTCCTAAACTCCAGTAAATACTGCTGTGACCAGGGTGTTTGTGCAGGTCTTGAAAGTCTTAAAACATATGGAATTTTGAAACACTGTTTTCCAGACCTTGATCAGTCTGGAATTTTGTGTGAAAGTCTTAATAAAGTATGGGAAAAAGTTTCTCTCATAGTTTAATTTTAGAGTATGTACAAAGGCACATAATCTTGTAAGATAAGAAATACATGATGAAAGCATATTTAAAAAAAACAACAAAAAACTTGATATGATTTCACTAACCGGTCCATTCTGGAATGATTCTAGTGAAACTTGTTTGTTTGATATCCATGCACTTTTGTGATTTTCTTATGTTTTGAAAATGTTTCTGTCAGTAAAACAGAATTTACTGTGAATTATGCCGTCATTCATTTGTTAACTTTTCTACTATGCACAACAGGTACAATCTCAACCAAAGAAATTGGCGTGCAAGTATTAAAGTATATAAAGTCATGGTCTGGGGGACAAAAATTGCAGTTTGGGAAAAGTCTGGAATTTTTATTTAGATAAAGAGCAAACACCCTGGTTGACACTTGCAGTGTTTTTTTTCTTAAATATTTTCATCCTCCATATTTTTTTTTTAAGTACCATCCACAGGACCTTTGTTTTACAAAATCTCTTTATCAGAAATGACTCCAGACTCGTACAAATGAGGAGAAATGATGCTACATCTGTGATAACACACAGATGTAATAGATGCAGAGGATTGAATTTAAAAACACTTATTCATCGTGGTAACAGTGGTAAATCTTCACCAGTCTTACAATTCATTTTGATTCACTTCCTCATTTTTTTCCCTCAATTACTGAACCTGGTTACTTTTTCAATAGTTAATGCAAGCGGTCAGCAAAATCCTTTGTTGTAATTAAGAAAAATGCTTTCATAACTCAAGGTATAATATCAATAGCTTCATTTTTTCAAGACTGGTATCTGAGTGGCTCATATTAGGACGCAAATATTTCAAAAACAAATCATCATGCTGTATATTCACTGGCTTCAGCGTGACTGATTGTCCAACCCATCATTGAAAGGAGAATTGTAAAGGTTTGCTTTAGTTTCTTTTCTTTTTAGTTTTACTTTTAGAATTTTGGTTAAAATAACATTACATAATACAGTATTTTCACATCTCCAAAGACAAAAGCCTGATCCAGGTCAATACTAATATTTATACTTGAGAAGGGTTCACACATTAACATTTGTTTGAATAACTCATTTTCAGTCTTAACCCGTGTGTCTTGGTTTCTTCTCCACTCTTTAGGCTGCTTTATGCCAATTCTGGTGCAAAAAATGAGGCAACACAGCTTTGTCTGATGGCTTTTTACAATCCATCTTCTTCTCGATCACATTCCAGAGGTTGTCACTGGAGTTCAGGTCTAGAAATTAGGAGAGGATGTTTGCTTATCAAAATAATTAGATTAAACAATCAGGCAGTGGAGTTATTTTCACAATAATTTCCCTGTCTTATTTTTAGTTCTGAAGAGATGGTCTAGGCTTGAAGGAGTAAACTGTATGACCCTTCAACCTGTCAGGTAAAGATACCACCTTGCTGGGAGCCAAGTTGTAATGAATTTCCACTAGATAGCTGTGACCAGGTCACTCAACACCACTGGAATGGAATGGATTTGGGTTGGTACTCAATTATTTTCGATTGCAAACACTTATTCATCACAGTCACTGCAGACACCTTTGTTTAGTTTCCCCCGGGTGCGTGCTTTGAAAGTGATTGGTAATTTATCCAACCTTGGCGGTCATACCTGCCAATTACAGCGAGATATTAAAGGTCTTTCCTTGGGGAACCCGTGGAATGGACAGGAAAGTAATGTGGTAGGATGGTTAATACGGTGCAGATGTGTGGGAATGATTGCATAGCTTTGTGTGTGTGGATGCAGGGACAGAAACTAAACACTAATCAATAATATTGTAGAGATCAAGATTAGTGTTATTGAAAATTTCGTGTGGGAACCAGCCATAGTTTTCTCTTGGCCTTGTCTCAGTCTTGGATAAATAGGATGTGGGATTTTATTTCAAGACTCATCAAGATCACAAGTCCAACTATCACTAAGCTGTCTGTACATTATCTGATTTCCGTCCATCTGTTTTCTGAACCACGTAGTCCTCTTGAGGGTCACAGGGGTTCCGGAGCCTATGAATGGGTGAGGTGAGGTTCACCCTGAATGTGTTCAGTTCATCACAATATACAGACAAACAGCCATTCACTCTGACTTTTACAGCTAGAATTGAACCCAGGACTGTGAAGTGTGTAAGTGCTAACCACTGCACCACCTTATTTGTTAAAATCATTTCAGTGGTTTGGTGTAAAGTGTCCTGTTTTGAATGCAACCAGTAAATTATTTCTAAGTTGATACATTTATAGGAGAAGCTACACATTCTATTAAGGCAGTTGTAGTAAATGCCGGGCAAAGCGTCTCCAGGGAAGAGTCTCAGTGTTTGGTGATGTCTGTTCCAGACTTCAGTCGTTGACTGCAAAAGAGTTGTTATTAAGGATTTATTAAAAGTGATGCCCATATTTTTAACAATTGTAGTTGCTACAATTATTTCTGAGCCTCTGAAAATGTAGGTACTTTGTTTAAAATAGTTGTAATTCCTAAATGGTTAATGAAGTGTTTTTGTTGAACATCTCGAGTTGAAGCTCACAAATCCACCCACACCACAATCACATCTTGACTGTTTCATTTCAGATCCACCGTGGTGGTGAACAGAGACTAAATGTCTTTACATTTAATTTGATTAAATTAAAAATAAAAATATGCCCATTGATGATCGTTTAGTAGTTAATACTCTGCATTGTGGCTGCAGCAACCCCGGTTTGAATCCGGGTCATGGCATTGTGGGACCATGTCATGACAGACAAGCTTCTTTCGGGGGCAGCCAAACAGCAAGGCACCCAACTGCCATGTGCCCTGGTAGTCCACTGCTGCTAGTCTGCAGCGTTCATGTGTGCATGTTCAGCGAGTGATGCATGTAAAATACGTACTGACAAATCAAGATTCTTCTAAATTACAAAATTTGCATCACTGTTGAAATACTCATGGACCTGACTGTGTATACTGAATGTTTATAGCGTTGGATACCAGCTATTTGCCATTATCTAGGGGCTCAAACTCCCAAATTTAGCCAACATATTTTGAGGAATGCAACTGATGCAGATTGATGGGACAGAGCCACTGGTGACACATTGTTCTTAAGTTACATTTTGGTTCATGATAAACAATGACAAACACAGGCAACATGAAGCTACAGTGTCACTAATGTATATAAAGTTACATTACGTTGGTGTTAGCTAATATGAGCAGTGAATCACACAACCATTCCCACTCTAGGTAAAGATATTTGTTGATGTTTTTATACATTAATGACAAAGGTGTGCATTGTAGGTTTGAAAATGGCTGTGTATCTTGTTTGGTCTTGGTAACGACTTGGTTTAGGTGGTATTGACTACAGCAATACTGAATCCCATTCAAGTTTATTCTCCTCTCTCCTTGCTGTAAAAAAAAAAAAAAAGGTCAGTAGGGTCGGGCTCAAACAGCAGCATCATTAGAATGTGTTGGCAGGAGGGGAAACCTAGCCAGTGCATAGTCAATGTACTGAAGGGTTGCAGGAAGGACCTCTTATGAATAAAGAATATGGGGAAAAAATGTCCCTTGTGTCTAAACATCTCTTCCACTTTGACCTTCACATCCCACACCAATGCCTCTATTTGTGGACATTGTAGGAAAGGGATTATTCTGTAGAATTATACTTGTGAGGATGCTTTCTTTACACCACACACAGTGTTTTTCAACCCAAGCATGCTCGTGAGATTTAACCTGTTTTATCCACTGAAACCTGACTGACCAGTTATCAAGCACTCCGCACAGTTGCTGTATCCTTTCTCACAGAAGCCAAGTGGATTGAGCCTTTTGTCTGTTAGATTAACTGTAGCTTACACACTGGACAGACAGCTCAGAGCGATGGTAAAACAACGAATAGAAGCCTCAGGCTACATACTGAGCACACAGCGTGGTGAGTGTGTGTGTGTGTGTAAGTGCGGTTTCTCTTTGAACTGTCATGCACTTAAACTCTTGTGTAGAGCTGCCCAAACTAATTTGTGCATAACAGCTTTTGTCCATAGTGTTTTAAATGAGCATTTTTACAACAAGTGGGTTACATTGTGTTTTTTTGTTTGACGGGGAACATTCTGTTGGTTACAGGATAAACAATTGCATTGAGAGTTTCTTTGAATATAAACAGCCTGTACTACCCTTTGATAGAATAACAGTAACTTAATTTATATAGTACATGCTCTGACAGATAAAACAAACAACTGGAAATTCAGGAGGGAATGATGTCATGGAATGGTAAAACCAAATAAAAGCAAGACAGTGTAAAAAATAAGAAGGCCAAAGATGCTAAATGAACAACTGAAGATACTAAAGTAAGAGAATTCAAACTCCAAAATGTCAATAAGATAACATGACACTTTAATGATGGCACAAAGTGGTATTGATGTTGATTATCTCAGTCCAGTGGGACCTGTCAGTGGGTGGGATGTATCTGGCAGCAAATAAACATCTAGCCTTCAAAGATGATGTGTTAGAAACAGCAAAAAGGGCAAGAGAAGCATCTGAGCAATTTTGTCAAGAGAATAATTGCAATGGAAAAAAATCATTGAATCAGAGCATCTACAGATCTTGTTGTTCATTCCCAATGTAAACATGTTAGAACCTAACAAAGATATCTAAAGAATAACAACTGGATCACAACCAACTGAGCATCTATGGGATCATAACATTCTTACACCTGTCTAATATTGTATAGGTTCCCCTTTTTCCACAAAACCAGCTCTGACCCGAGGCCTAGACTCCACCAGACCTCTGAAGGTGTGCTGTGGCGTCTGGACCAAGACGTTAGCAGCAGATCCCTGAAGACCTGGTCAAAGTCACTCAGCTCCTTATGTTGCACATTTTACTGCTTTCAACAACTTAGAGGACTAAATATTTACTTTGTGTATTAAAATAATCATTATCATTACCACTTCCCCTGTCATTGATCATAATGTTATGGCGTAATGTTGTGGATTGGTGTAAATATCATATGTTACCACTTTGAACATCTCTGTTTAAGTTTATAAGTATGGCGTCACTACAGTCTGTACTGTTACAAAAGCCATGTTTACACAGAGATCCTGGACAAAAGGTGAGATGGCGATTCCACCTTTTTTCCATCATTGACCCATTTCCACAGCCAAGCCAAAGGAGGAACAGAGGTGAGACAGGCTGGACTTCTACACATACATTACACAGTGGACCTGCGTTCCGGAATCAAAGGGGTGGTGACAAAGCGCAGTGCAGCATATAGTGTGACGTATCACTTCCGCGTTGGAAATACCTCAAGCATAGTGGTGTTACTAACCTCTCCAGAGCCTTTCACCATTCTTCAAATATTAGCATGGAGAGAGTCCTCTGCCTGAAGTGACATCAGCTCGTGGATCTCGGCATCTCCCCAGTTTAACATCTTTCTGGTTGCGTTGATATGCTAGTTTACTGTACATGGGGTACGTTAATTTTTAAATCCCCCTGGCTTGGGAGAGACAGCGGGCGTATATAAAGGCACTGGCATGGATTCTGCAGCACCTGGGGCAGCTGCTGCAGCTTCTTGCTATGGGTGAAAATGGCACACATAGCTGCAGCACCCGTGGCATGAAGCCACGGCACCTGTTGCACCTGTGGCATGAAGCTGCGGCATTCTGGCATGTAGCTGTGGCAGCACCAGTGGGTGGCTGCCCCAGAATCCATGCCAGTGCCTGTATATGCGCCCGCTGTCTCTCCGTCATCAAAACATTGCACCTTGGTAGCGGAAAGAGAGGTGTTCCTTTTACATAGCGTTCCAGAATCATGATTCCACCTTTATCACATCTCTGTTATTACCTCTAGAGGTGTAACAGAGCCGCGATAAAGGTGGGACCAAATAATCCCACCTTTTCGTTTTCACAGACATCGTTCCAGAATAAAGGCGAAATGGTCCCGTAACAGAAGTGCTGTGTAAAAAGAGCCAAAGTCTACACATAGGTTACCTTGTTATTCTTTGCGGTGCTAAAAATATGGCCAGTCTGTTGAATCCAGTGTCTAAATTAATTGTCGGTAATTGCGTTGAGTCACTCGAGTCCTGTGTCTGAGCTGACAAGGCCATTTTCTGAGACACCTGTCAGAGATATTTCTTATTGTACAAAAGGCCACTGTTGAACCCTCGTGTTAATAAGCTGTGCTAACCAAGAAAGGATTAGCTTCTAGAAAAAATGAATAGCTGAACAAACCTTTGACAAGCTATTAGTATGAGCAGAAGCTAGAACTCATAATATTAGCAAAAATTTTGACTTTGCACAGAAATAGTAGGTCAAAAGATAAAAACTTTATTCCCTTGAACACTGGGACATAGATAAAATACTCTTTATATAATGTGGTGATAATTCTCCTTACAGGTGCTATTAAAGTTCCATTTACCTGTATGAAAACTGCTTTCATACAGGTAAATGGAAATGATTATTATGCAAAATACTTGTGGTTTGCTCAAAAATCTGTGATGAGTGTAATAAGAAGAAATACAGTTCTACACCTCTTATAGATATAATGTCATACACTGTTACAGAAAGGGTTGCCAACTGGATTTAACTAAGCAGACAAGTAAGATCCTTGAACTGGATAATTACTACAGTGATTAATATGTTTCAGCTGCGGTACGTTCTTTAGCTCTGACGCAGTAGTTTCTCATTTGTGAAATAACCGTCAGTTTGATAGAGAACATAAAGAGTGGACTATTTCAATGGAAAAAGGTCTGATGACTCCAGAGTGATGGATGCATCAGGGTGAGAAGAGAGGTGGATGAAGTGATTACCCATCATGCCTAGTATCAGTGTTAATGTAGCTGACAACACTGATACTAAATAGTGAAAGAAAACATACATATAATGAGCTATGCGTTTGAGCAGTGTTGTATAGTAACAAAGTAATAATACTTCACTACTGTACTTAACTGTTTTGGGAGAATTTGTACTTTACTGAGTATTTTTTATTCTGTTTACTTTCACGTTTACTTCACTACATTTCCTAACTCAATTGCATACTTCTACTCGGATACATTTTTAATGCACAGTATTGTTCAGTCCACACTCAACCTTTTTTTTTTCTTTTTTTTTTATAAATCTTGTCTTGGCCAGCATCATAACAGCAGGATGGTGGTCTGGCTGCCTTTTTGTACTGAACAAATTTGCTTCGCCAAGGGAAATTTCATAAAGTATATGAGGCTCCCCTTGAAATTCTGCTGTCTTTATTTTGAGTTTCTTTGAACCGCATTTTGATGCCAGACCTGACATGAAGTAAGGGGGAAGAGAGAAGGAGAACGTGAGGGGGGGGGGCTCTTGTTAAGGGTCTTCGCCATCTCGGTCCACGCTCAACCTGTCGGTGATCTGTTGATATGAGCAGCAGCGTAATATTCAAAACTCTGACTACCTTGAATAAATAAATGAATGAATGAATTGTGTAGTTTGGTTTGTACATTAAACACTGCACTTAGTACAATAATTATAATACACATAAAAACCAAAAAAGGAATAGGCTAGAAGCAAAACTTATTTTTTTGCCTATCCTTTTCACTTGATACACTTGGGTTTTACAGATTTGATAAAAAAATTGGTGATGAACATACGCTAAAGCTTTAATTGTAGATTACTTGATATACTTAAGTACAGTAAATACTGGACACTTAAAGACTTTAACTTGAGTAGCATTTCAGTTGGTGACTTGAACGCCTACCAAAATGATTTTTTGGTAGGGTACCTGTACTTCTACTCAAGTGTAACTTTCCAGTATTTTATAGAACACTGTGTTTGAGTTCGATTCCAACACCAGCTGGCAGCAGGGGCCTTTCCATGTGGAGTTCTTGCTGTGTCTGCATGGGTCCTCTTTGGTAGGGGTGGGTGATGTGGCAAAAATATCATATCACGATTTTTAAAAAATAAAATCATGATCTCGATTTTATCATGATTCTTTACACTGATCTTTGAGAGTAATTCGCAAGTTTCTGAACAGTGCAACCAAACAATTTTCCAATGTAAAACATAGCCCTAAAAGAAGAAAAAGAAAATAGCCAAAAGAACCTACCAGAGCAATTTTGTTTGTGCAATTTTGCCAACGTGCCAAGAATATAAACATACTAAAATGTGAACAACAACACTTTAAGTGCACTGTTGAACATAAAAACTAAGCTGCACTTGATTTTTGAGGCAGCTTTCAATAGACGAGAAGTAATTTAAAAAAAAAATGCAGAACATACTGATTGGATGCTGTTTCTTCAGCTGATTGAACAGGTTCATAGAGTTGACATACCTTAAGAGTGTGTATGTGGAGGACATGGAGGACTCACATCCTGCCCCCTCAGATTAAAGTGTCCGAAGATAGGTTAAAGGAAAATTAGCTGTACAACAGCAGGAGCCGATAAAGGCTTCTACAGAGTCGGACATACTGTGCACGTGTGAGTGGTGCGTTCTCCGTGCACACTGTCTGCAGACATTGGAGGTTTCAGTGGATCGTACCAATTTCACATTCAAAAACAGGTTGATGTTGGCGGACGTCCACGGAGTCAAGTACGGCGGACTCTGTGGGGGCTAAGCCTTAAGTTACAATAAACTTCCTGCCATTTTAAGTTTCACTTTCACTACGCGTACTCATTGTGGGGTTCGTGCGGCACAGAACGCACTCCCGTATAAACCTTCCTGATTGCATGATCTCTCTGCTTTGTTGGATCGTTGATACGTTATAATCCTTCACAATCTAATATCGTCACATCGTACACCCCTAATGTTCGGGTACTCTGGCGTCCTTCCACCATCTGGTCAATCTAAATCACCCATAGGTGTGAGTGTAAGAGTGAATGGGTGATTGTCTGTATATGGGTGTACCCTGCCTTTGGTAACTCTGATAGACTCCAGCACTCCCACAAACCTCTTGATCATTAAGCAGCTCAGAGAATGAGTGAATGAATAACTGGACACTGCAGTACTGAGCCTTTTTTTTTTTTTTAACTATTTTTATTGTTTTTGATTTTGTACAATACAAAACAAACATAAGGGACATTTGGGATACATTGACCATAAAAAACCTTTGTGACTAACAGCTGGTTTTAGTGATGTGACATTGAAATGAAAATTGTCCATTTCTTTCATTTATCATAACACTGCTCTTCTTGAATCCTCAATCTATGGGTCAGAATCTCCATCTCAGATATTCCATTCACAATTTGTAGCCAGTCATTAGTTGTAGGAGGTTCTAATCTGCACCATTTTTTTGGAAATAGCCTTTTTACAGGCTGCTAATATTTTAAACACATATCTATCATTTTTTCTTACATTATTACCAATAATACATTCGAAATACATCACCAAGTATGTTTTAGGGATTGCACAACCCAGTATCTTAACAATTGTTAAATATACATTATCCCAAAATGATGCAAGTTTAGGACAAAACCAAAAGACATGTGCATGATTTACATTGACATTTCCACATTCTCTCCAACAAAGCTGAAGTCTGGACACATATTTAGCTGTAATTTTAGGTGTTATGAAAAATCGAATTATATTTTTCCAGCAGTGTTCCTTCCATGTTCTTGAAGAAGTGGTTGACTGTTGAGCTCTCCAGATATTGATCCACTCCTCCTGTGAGACACATATTCCTGGTTATTTTTTTAGTACTGAGCCTTTTTTGTGATGAACTTCACTGTGAAAAGACACTTTTTATTGTGTTACAAACACAAGATGACCTACGGCAAGTGCATTTATGGTTCTGTAACAAAATATTGCACTGCACAAGTGTTACTCGCACTCAGTCCTCAGTTTGACAGTTCAGTCACTTCACTCCATGTTTTTTACCCTGTCTTTCTGAGCTTACCATTTGAACTCCTTTTTATTTGTCATAACTTGACAGCGAAACATGTAACACAAAAGCCTGCAGGTTAAAGTTGACTGACTGAAGACTTTTTGTGCTGACATGACTGGTAGAAGCACAGATGGAATACTACACCTATTGATGCAAAGATCTCTGTAAAATGGGATGAATATGTTTGTGAGAAGTACAGAGTTGTACAACAAAAATAAAGCACTATTTGTACTCGATGTTAGTGGTATAATAATACATTCTACATAAAACAAGCGACATGAAACATATTGGAGACATCGCCCAGCCCTGGTTGTATGGTTGTTACAGCTCCATTCCTCACTGGAATACAATGACATTATTTATTTATTTTTTGTCTTCATACTAATAGGTTCTTACCTCTGACAGCAGCATAAAAGCAGCTCTCTGGGCGGCATGCTAATATTGTCTAACAGCCTCAATTTCATGGATTCTGAGCAGAGGAGCATAAGAGTCGCATGGTGAACGTGCCCGCAGAGAAATCCCTAGTTGTTGAATCGACCCTTGGAAAGTGTTCTGAGGACTTGACAAGGTCTTTGTCAACTCTCAAGATCATGAGGGTAGATTGGTTTGAATGGGATCATTGATCTTATACTCACAGCTGAAGTACCACTTTAATGTTGCTGTTGTTTTTGTTTTTATTACCCTTGAAAATGAATTTCCCCCGACTATATCCTGCCGGCAAAAGGTTGTTTTATATTTGACAGAGTTACGGTGACATCTTGTGAGAGAGGGTTGAACAGTGGACCTTTTCATGTTTAGGACCGGTAGAACATAGGGGGGGTAAAAAACAAAGATCAGAGAACCGGCATCTCCCACCTCAGGGGTGACATCTGGCATATCAAGAAAATAAAAAACAAAGAGATGAAAAGTCAAAAATATAACTCGGCTGAAACGTGTCCCCTGATCATGCTTTGGCTGAAGGAGGGTTTGTTCTCTGCAGAGGTCATAAGTCCTCACTGATCCTTTTGTAAATGTCAGAGCCCCCCCTCAAAAAAACCAAAAAAACAAAACAAAGAAAAAAAACATTTCCTTGGAATATCAGCTCTAACAGCAGTGCTCTTGGAATGGTATTTCAGAGCTGATGGTATGCGCTTTACCATAATATAATCAATGATATCTGTCTTCATAAAACACTCACTGTGGGATGCATCTCACAGAAGTGTGCCCTGATGTTCGATATGATCCAGCAAGCATGCAATATTCCGCTTTCATATCCGTCATATAGTGGTGGGAAGTCATTACTGTTGCAAATGGTATTATCATACACATATTTCACTGCAGCAACATACATAAACAAATAACAAGCAATAACAATAGCTTCCTACAAATATCCCTCTCACTGCAACATCATCATGTGTCAATGTCAGGTTGGGCCTTGCATGATTTCTTTCTTTATTTTTAGTACCACAGAAGCAAAAAATGTAGTCATAAACCCTATTTTAAGTGAAGTTGTAACAGTTTCTAAAGTATAATAAAAACTAAAATCATTTGAACCTTTATAAAACTCTTTAAAACCTGACGTGTCATCGCTAACACACCCATATGCAGTTTGGATGGCTGTAACGCTTTTACTGTTTGTGCAGCTGGAAAAATTCCAATGGTTTCTGAAACCCGAGACATTGCGCTTTATAGGCTTTACTAGCGTGTTGACCTGTGGGGATCCACGGGTTCTAGAGGTGGTAGTTTTTATGCTGTTGTGTATTCATGCATGCTGTACCGCATTTGTCCAGCAGGCACCGCCAAAGCCTTCTTGATATAGCAACGTGATTGTAAGGCTATTGTATTCCAAAATTACTAATATCTCCCTAAATATTGGTCCTGACAACTTGCCGTTTTCGCTAATCTGTCCCTTGACCGACAATACATAAGTATGGCAAACTGTAGCAGTCAGCTCTTCCTGGATTTTCGGTGAATCCTGAGACACACATACATGTATGCACACAGAGGCCACTTGGCTTTTATAATATAGATTGGGTCATTACAGTAATTTCACTCACACCTGTACTAGAAGCTGGAGAAGAAGTCATTTTAGCAGTATTATAACATGCAGTAAATTGTAAATGGTCACTAGATTTTGAAAGATCTGGACAAAAAGTGCTCTGGAAAACTGGGCAAATGGACTCACAGCATATTTTCTAACCTTTTTATTGTCAGAATAAGAAAAAGTCCAAGCGGACCATTTTAGGCCTAGGGTTTAAAGGGGTAAAATATTCCAAGGTTTTCACAGACCAACATAAACATTACGTTTTGATGCCTCAGGATGTTTATACAGTATAGTAACACTGCTCTGTAAGTTTCCATATTTACTGTCAGATCTGTATTTGGATAGTGAACCACATGTTGTAATTATTTGCTTTGTTCATCACTACAGTGGACTGAAAATGAAACTTCAGATGTAACTGAGGTGCTGACTTTCTGCTTGTAACAAGGGGTTTAACAGAAGTATTGTACTAGCCATTTAGGAGTTCCATCATATTCATATTCATCATGTAAGTCCCTACATGTTCAGTAGCTCAAAATTAATAGGTCATTTTATGATTGTCATATGAGGGTTGTTTTTAACACTTGGACGAAAATCCTTTGCAGTCAATGAATGTCTGAAGTCTGGAACCCACGGACATCACCAAACATGAATGAATTAAAACTGAAAATCCACACTTCAGCCACCATCTTGAGTGTTTCATTTTGGATCCACTGTGATGGTGTACAGAGGCCAAAGAACATGATTTCAAAAATACTTATAGATATTAAATGGTTAATTGCTGTTGAGTCATGATTTGGACGTTAAATAAGTGTCCACAAAAGGTTCAGTGGACACTTAACCTGAACCTTTTGGTCAATACATGGATTGTCTTTGACTCAACCCTTCATGACAAACATCAGTCAGTTCAAAAATATATTTATATATTTCTCAATATAAAATTACAAAATAAAAAAATATATATTGTGAAAAGATTCAGAGTCTGGAGGAGTTCAGTGTGAAGACGATGATGAATACAGCTGCATGAGCTCAACTGTTTTACTTAACACAGCTCCAACCAGGAATGCAACATGAAACTGTATTAATTATGTAAGGAAGATGCCCTGAAACACTGCTGAGATGGATTTAAGCACAGTGGAAAGTGTTATGGTCAGATACAGATACAGATGAACCTTATTAATCTCCAGGGGGAAGATGAAGGTTGGATTCCAAAAAGAATAAAAAGTATAGGAAAAGGGAAAGATGTCTGTGTAGGTCCTCATTCTCCCAGGTCATCGTTCTTCTTGGTAGTTCTTCTAGGTTCAGCTGGACTGGTGTAGCTCTTTGAAAACGTTTCGTCTCTCATCCAAGCGATTTCTTCACTTCTGTGGGAAAAGACGGAAAGGGAAAGGTGATAGAAGAAATGGTTAAATATCCCTTTTTTCTCAAGTGTTTTGTAGGCATCAAAATCTAAATTTGTTCATTTAACCTATAAAGACCCAGAGCTACTTTTGTGGCAGTTCCCAAATTAATTTTTCTCTCTATTTAACGTGTCTTACGGGATTTATCACCATTTATTGTAATATTATCTTCAGTATTTAACACTTTTCAGCATAAATGAAGGATTTTCCTGTAAGTCCTATGCTCCTTTATTCCTAAAAAAGTGACTTTTTCAGCAAAAATATCAGTAACAAAACATAAAACCTGTCTCCATCCACTGTCATTGATCCAACTTGTAGGAGATTTAGGAGTTTCCATGTTGACTACGGAGCCTCTGAGCATCCAAATGGGTCAGTTATTGACATGTATTGAGAGGATTAGTGGATCAACAGTTAAACATTATAAATGAGTAGATGCTGTTGGTCACCAGCGGCTGTTTGGGTCTTTATGGGTTAAGTTGGTCAGTGAAAAGTGAAGCCACCCAGTCTCCTGTGTTGAACCACAGATTAGAGCAGTAGAGTCCCATCTGACAGCATCCCAACAGTGGTAATTACAGCTGCCAGGCATATATTTCACCCCCTATCTCTGTGAAAACACAAACCTCCTGTCACTGCGTAGATTTTGAACAGTCCGGCCCAGAGAAGGGGACAGAAATCTGGTTTCCTCCCAGTTGAATTTCCAATATGCTAAAATTCATTCTTTCATTCATTCATTCATTACCTCCACCAAGGAGGTTATGTTTTCATCAGGGTTTGTCTGTTTGTTTACTTGTTTGTCTGTTAGCAAGATAACTCAAAAAGTTGTGGAAGGATTTTGATGAAATGTTCAGGAAATGTTGATACTTGCACAAGGAAGAAATGATTAAATTTGGGTGGTGATCCAGATCACTGTCTGGATCCAGGACATTTTTTGACGGATTCTTTATCACTGCGAGATAGGGCCAGTTTCAACATATGCATATAGAACTCCACAATATAGATAGTATTAATGTGAATCCAATGCTATGTATAAATTTTGAAGGTCCAGGAATTAATTTTAGGAGTAAATTAATCATAGTTTGTTTCTAGTTTCTAGTTCATTCATTCATTTATTCATTCATATTCTGAACTGCTTAATCCTCTGGACCTTGATGAATGCATCTATTTACCTGAAGCCTATCTCAGATACCACTGGGAGAAGGTGGGGTTTGTTCTGGACATGTTCCCAGTTCATCTGAGGGAACCAGTGCACCCTCATCCTGCCAAATATGTTGAAATGTAATCATAAAGTTTTTGTGCAGAGATGCCAGAATTGTTTAGGAAAGATTTCATATCTTCTGGAAATTAGGTTTGTATTTGCTGCTTTGTCCTTTTCTTTTAAACTATTTAACTCTTTTCTCCACAGGAACTGGAGAGGGTAACAGCGTTACAGACCAACCTGCAGCTGGCAGCCGTCATCTGCACTAATGCAAGAAGGTATTTATCACTTCATGTCTGTTCCCTTGTTACGTAGCCTAGACTTGGCGTGACATAGCTCAGTTTGACTCAGTGTTTAGCATTTCCTTTATAATTATATTACTCCTTCATCATGGCTGGTAATTAAAGCTGTGCTACAAAAATATAAAGCAATATTTCGACGTCACCTTCAATATGACTGCAGCAATGATATAACAGTCACACTTTTTAGTCCTATGTATACACATCATAATCACCTTTGACCAGGTTCAGTGATTACATACGGAGTCCCAGGTACACTTTAAGTATCAGGAGTACATCACATGGTCACAATCATTTCATGAGAAGAGGTAACAATGTTTTATTCCAGTTTTATGGGTAACAGTGTTTAGAATAAGCAGTGAGCTTATACTGGCATGTGGCACAGGTCCAATGGTGTGAAACGAGGCAAATGGCAACATAAGCATCATATTTGGCATGAGGACACATAATAAATCTGCCTAGTGGCCATTTTTTTGTATTGACTGCCAAATGGCTTTTCCTATAGCAAAGCAGGTTCTGTGTTAATTCCATTTAATCACCATAGTCTGTTGCATATAAACACAACACTGAGCTGAATCTGTAAATATGTACTAATTACCTTATTTTATTTGAGCTAAATTATTTGTTTTCTTTAGAGACTGAAGAGAGTTCATCTGAATTTTAATTAAGCAATTTTAATTTCACACATAATAAAAGGGGAAAAAAAGGATGAGTTACAAAAGACTCATTGTTTTTATTTTAGTGAAAGGCATTTTTCAACAGTGAATGATGAATTAAAGTCTGGAAGAATTGCTCTCTGGTGGTCTCTTTTGGAGATATCTGGACCTTCTTAAATTTGGTTTTCTTCTGATTTCCAGTGATTGTGAGCATGCGTGGTCTTGTTTTCCAGAAACTCTCTCCACAACCCAGTGCTACTAGCTTAGCCTTCGGTTTCTGTTTGACAATCAGACCCACCGCTTTGTCCTTCACCTCCTTGACATGAACCTCTGCGTCTTTGTGCTCCATCATAGACCAGAACCTGGTCTCACAGCTCATCTGGTCTCTGTTGGTCCTTACTGGTTCCTGATTGCTCAGATATACAGTATACACATTAACTTATGTAACAAAAAAATAATATGAATACAGTATAGAATAGAGATTTCTGATGACATTTTTGAAAATATATTTTTCTTTTTCTTCTTATGTTAGTTCAAAACACACATAATGAAAATTAGATCCACTATTATGAGCTTATAAGCTTTGTAAATGTGCCTAATTTACTTAAAACATATTCAAGTATTTACCTGAATAATTAGATCCCACATATGAGAGTCTAAATTAACCCAGCGCATGCACTTCTATGGAAAGAAAGTAATTTTCAATAGAAATATTAATAAAAGATACAGTTAGACAAAAACACAACAGACTGTAAAGGGAGTCTAAACTGCACACAAAGGTATCAGTGTTTTAACACTTTATTGGGAAAGTGACTATTTTTGATCATTTCCGTATACATTACAAGACAGTGACAGGAACAGTTCCAGTGAGGACAGTGAGTCCACAGTCTCAGGTCTAATGTGGTCTACAGGGTCTGTAAGGTCCACCTCTGCATGAACAGTGAGTGGACCTGCTTTGTTCGGT
>JAPQRP010000003.1:10035564-10063227 GCA_037367295.1 Apogon hyalosoma
TCAACTTTGTGGGTACGAGTACAGAAGTGTTGAAATGACATCACATAGGTCACAGGCAGGTCACAGGGGAAAGTCATCGATCCCCGATTGCCCCAAACACGCATGCACCAATATCAAAGATGGCTGACAGCAGTGACACCGGTAGCTCCAGTGAAGCATCACAGGAAAAATCACTAACGCATCCAATATTTATTTATTTATTTCATGAAATTGTACCGTTTTAAATAACAAACAGTTTATGGATGTACAGACATACTGCTTTAGCTTGCAAGCTAACGACATGCCAGTGACGCTCA
This sequence comes from Apogon hyalosoma, assembly GCA_037367295.1. Taxonomy (NCBI): domain Eukaryota; kingdom Metazoa; phylum Chordata; class Actinopteri; order Kurtiformes; family Apogonidae; genus Apogon; species Apogon hyalosoma. The sequence goes on from JAPQRP010000003.1 coordinate 10,035,861, forward strand.
GTTAGTGCTTGCATTACTTACTAACATTAGAGGTTGGGTTGTGCTAGTTAATTAGCACTGAGCTGCAAAATATGAAAATAAATAAATAAATAAATAAAACAAAAATTGGAGATATAATGTTGACCAAAATACTTCTTTTATTGATTTATAAATTGTGTCAAATGGCGTCTAAATCTGTCCGTGTATACGTCCGGTTTCAATTCCTCTTTGCTGACTCTATTCTCGGTCTCGTGCATTTGTTTACAACGAAGCCAGAGTGAAGTCAGTCAGTGGATCGATGGATTATCATCTACACATTATGACGTGTCTGTTTGTGTAGTCGTATCTGTCATGAACAAGACAGTATGGGTTACGGGGCGCATTTATGTCCCAGTGTTACAGAGAGGAGAGCTGGGACACTGGGTTGGTGGCTCCGTTCTCTATGTAATAAGTTACAAGTTGTTTATTTTTAACCAGCACTGTTACTCTAAAGCTGTCTAATTAAGGTAAAAAATACATAAACACTGGCTGGCTTCGTTGTGAACAAATGCACGAGACCAAGAATAGTCAGCAAAGAGGAATTGAAACCGGACATACATGGACAGAATAATCGGGGATCGATTACTTTCCCCTGCGACCTGCCTGTGACCTATGTGATGTCATTCCAACACTTTTGTACTCGTACGTACAGTTGAATTCATGTTCACAGTGAAGACTTCGTAATTGTAGAAATTCGAGTTGTATTCACAAGACTTTGCACTCACAGCTTTTAGATTCATACTCGCATAAAAACAACTTTTTGTACAACTTTTTTTTTACTGACATACAAATGTTTAACATTACGAATACAAATGGTTAGATTCATGGATACATCTTTTTGAAAGTTATCTTACTCCATATGTTCCTATCATATATGTTTGTATATTTCAACTGTCAACAACTGTCACAAACTCACACTACCCGCAGTATCAATAGTTTTGATGTGTAATATTTGTGGACAGTAGGGCTGGGCAATATGGAAAAAAAAATCATATCACAATAATTGTTTTCATATCAGTTGATATTGATGTGTCACGATATAAATCAAATCACTGTTTTTTTTGTCAAGCTTAAATTTTCTGTTACTCATAAGTTAGTTGTAAAGACATCAGAGAGAGAGAGAGAGAAAGAGAGAGAGGCATTTGTTGTGGTACTTATGGAGAAGTCCCTCCCTCCACTCTGGACAGGTATTTCTCTGTCATGGCCCTAATGTGTAAAAACCTTTAAATTGCTGTTCTCAACAACTGTAACTTCCAGTCTGGTACACATATTTCTACCGTTAACCTATTAATCAATTAGTGTATTAGTTGTGGTGTGTATTATGGTTTTATTGTTGCATTCTCATCCATTTCTTCTTGATTTTCTATTTGCAGCAAAGGACAGACGTAAGGCTCAGCGAGATGCTTGAGGTATTGTAAAAAAAACAACAACACACACACACACACACACACACAGGGATGTATATGTCTAATTGACCTCAGAGGTCTTCTGCATTGAAAGTCAAACCCACACACATTAGATTATTCTGACAAATGCACATCTGTGATAAAGGTCAGCTCAGACCACATGGAAAGCAATTGACCAGTACATCCTGAAGAAGGATGGTTGTCTTCATACTATATCAGATAAAAAAAAAAAAAAAAAGCAATCATCCAACACAATTCTCCACTTAGTTCCTGCATGGATTTTTTCCTTTTCCTTTATGGATTGCATTTCTAAAATCCTCCTCCTCCGCCTCCCTGCTGTTAAGTGACCTCACTTCTCTTTCTTTTTTCCAGGAGGAAGACTACCCAGGTGCAATCCAGCTCTGTCTGGAATGTCAAAAGGCTGCCAGCACATTTAAACACTACAGCTGCATCAGGTAGAGTATGAAAAGACAGATTTTTGGGAGTATGCGTGGACTTGACGTTTACGTCTGGAGTGGAAAATAGTCCGATCCTCATAGATGATGTATGATTTGCTATGATTTTTAATGGAAAACATTGTGAAACGCCTTATACTCCTGTTGCGATTAGATGGATGAAGTTTATGTTAATCTTGTGTTAGTCTGTCAAACTGGTTTTAGCTCTGGGTCTAAAAGGCTTTTTCTTCAAAGTTAGATGTTCTAGTTCCACATGTTTGGAGCTTGTATGTTTTCATATGTTTGCACACAGCTGCCAACTTTCTCATTACGTGTTTTGATTCTAAAGTAGCTGTTGGATGTGGAGAGAAATGAATGTAATTGCCTTGGGATCTCTGGTTATTGCGTCAGCTCATCTTGCGGAAATGGAAAGAGAAACTTCCTCCAACCTTTAAAGTGCAGGTTACTGATGTTATATATCACATAAAACTCAAAAAATAAGATATTCTGCAAGGGGCTGTGCACAGAATTTTTTGCTGTCGGGCAGCCATTTATTGACTATATAGAAAACGGGTTATAAGATAGGCTAGCATGACCTCACATAACCTTTCATGATCCATATGACTTATTACCCCGTCCCCCTGAAGGAGAGGTAAGGGCTGTGGTTTTTGGTTCGGTTTGTTTGTTGTTAACACTCTAGCAGCAAACTGTTGGTTGAATTTATACCAAATTTGGTTTATAGATTGCCAATGACCCAGAATAGATCCCATTATATTTTGGGAACAGTCCATCAAAGTTCAAATTTTTTATGAATTTCTAAAGTATTTGTTTCCCCCCATTTACTTATAATGGGCAAAATTTCAAATGTCTATAAAAAAAACATCAATTTTGTTTCAGTTTACTTCAAACTTGGCACATATGTGGAGACCATTGATATGCTGACATCAACACACACATAGACATGATGACATCAGCTGGATCGATGCCAAAATAAGCTACAATACGTGCGAGTGGGGTTTGTTGTACCTGGGATCATTTCTTTATCTTGTTTGTTTTCCTTTTGTTTTCTTTTTTCAGCTTTCTTTTTGTTATTATGATCCCTTTCCTTTTTCTTTTTTTCCTTATTCTTATTCTTTGTGTCTAACAACTGAATGTGATGCTTTTTTTTGTATACAAGAATGTTTGTCTTCTGTTTGGAGCTTTACTGGGGTGGGGACCAGTTTGTTGTGATGTTGTTAAATCTTGCTAAAATACCAGTAAGCAAACCTTGATTAAAAAAAAAAAGAGTAGCTGTTGGATTCAAAGGTACCCAATTACAGTAGAAAAACTAAGACAGGCAGCATTTTCTTTTCCTGCTATGTGATGAATTAGAAAGATAAACATGTTGTTATGAGGCAGAAAAACTCGGACGTGATAAACACAAATAGACTCTTAAGTATTTGTTTTAATAGCACTCAATCAAATCCCCATTTAGAGTGTTCTAATGTATTGATATAGAGCACTAGAGTGTGTTAAACTGTTGTTCAAAGGCATCTATATGGGCTTGAGTGCTGGAGGGTTTTTCTAAGAACACTGGGAAAGAGGCCTTTTGTAATACCAGAGGGGCAGTCTATTCTGCTCTTGTGATTTCCTGGGTAATTGTGCGCAATTTGTGGCGGTAAATGGGTGCCTCCGTGCTCCTCTATACCTATTGATTGAAGACTGATTGAGGATGCATGTCATGGTTGTTTTTCACTCCTCTCGCCATAGAGACTAGAAGAGAAGTGTTGAAGTGTTTGGAAGCTAGTGTCTTCCGCTTTATGTGGGACTGCACGGCGTTTAGATTTTGAAACATAATGTCCATGTTCGAGCACATACTAATGGGCTTTCCATCCAAAAGTACCAGTAATTTACCAAAGGAAAATGAGCATGTCTGATAATGTTCATCCCCTACTTGAGTTGTGTTCACTTAGACAAACTTTATTGAGCCACAAGGGAAATTACTTGGTCACAATAGCTCAGTTGCATACAAAAACACTCGCACAAAAGCAAAAAAAAAAAAGAAAGTGTGAAGAGATAAAAGCAGTAAATAATATAAATAGAATACAGTAATGCAGCAGAAAAAAAAACAAGATTTGCATATGTACAAATATACAGGAAATGGAAGTAAATATACACTATAAACAAACACTAATAAAGCAGAAAAAAACATAAGATTTGCATATGTACAAAAAAACTATTTGCATGTGTTGTGGTGTTAAATTTTCTGCATTTCCACATTAAAAAAAATAATAACAATCAAAACTTCACATTAAAGCAGATGTAAAAGCATCCTGTCACGTAAGACGATAAGAACTGTGAAGTGTGTAGCGTTGTTTTTTACCCCTTGGCCAACTGTGCCCAGAGGGGTATTACTGCGCAGCACGTTGTGTTATATTTTTATGCATTGGCTTAGCATGATAAAAAGGCATCATTAGGATCTTTAAACATCAAAGGTGTAGTACGGCTCATTACTCTGTAGATTTTCACCTGATAAGTTCACCATTTTTAAGTTATTTAACCCTCCTATTACCCTCAAATATTACTAACACATTTTACCCTTGGGGTGCCTCCAGAAAATTATTCATATAAAATTGTTGACCAAGTTTTTGCGCCAGGCACTTTGTTTACTGGTTGAATACATAAATAACCCCTTCATAATAAGAGGGGTTATTTAGTGAGCTGACCTGTCCTCTAGTGCTACCATCAGGCCAAACTTTTAAATTAGAACTAATGTATTTTGAAAAGTTTTCATACAAATCTTCTCAAATTTACTGACAATAATGACCACAAGAGTATGAACCCTTAAAAGAAAAAGTTCTCATGAGAATATTGTTTCCCCCTCCCCCATGTCATGTAAGCACAAAAAAGGGAAAATTATGGTCCCTCTACTCCAGGGGTCTCAAACTCAACTTACCTGGGGGCCGCTGGAGGTAGAGTCTGGGTCAGGCTGGGCTGCATTAAGTATTCCACAAAAAAGAGTTTCTTTACTTTACTCTCAGCTAGTAACATGCACTTTTTGATGAACTCGCCTTCTCTGAATGGTTTTCCAGTAACAATCATCTCACTCACCATGTAGCTGCTTCGACTGCTGCTTCACTCTCTTTGCTTACTTTCTTGAATAAATCTTGTTGCCTCAATAGACATTTTTTAACATTGGTGACCTGGTTCTTTCTCTCATCTCCCTGGTATTTTGTATCCTCCTCAGCATGTCTAGTTGAGTAATGACGTCAGATGTTGCATTCCTTATACACCGCAGCTTTCTCTGTGCATATGAGACATGTATGGGTGCCCCTGTGCTCCACAAAAAAATATTTCATCTCCCACTTTTCCGAAATTACCTTTGCTCATTGCCAACCTTTCTCTTCATGACCCGTTTTGAGAGAGACATGACTGGAACTGGGTGATGGCATATATTTTCCGTCCACTTGGTGTCACTCCAGAATATGTTTCAACTAAAGGACTAGCGTTCATATTTCCCCAGGTACTTTACGGTTGGCCAGTTTGACAACCGTTGACAACAAATGCCACTGGAAGCTGTCATGATACTATCTATGGTAGCCCATAGGTGATAAAAATAAATGAAATACAATAAAAGCATAGCAAGACTCAGCAAAAAGGTGCGTTTGAGAACTACGCGTGGGCCGCACTAACACTAAACTTTGATGTCAAGTAGGGGGCCACAAAATATCATTCCGCAGGCCGCAAATGGACCCCGGGCCATGAGTTTGAGACCCCTGCTCTATTCACTTCAACAAGAAGGTAGATGAGTAGCCAAGAGTGTGTCCCACCAGACACACAGTCAGCTATGCTGAAGATGTAAAGTCATTATTCAAGCTCCTCATATAACCATCAATTGAAAATATTCTACTTGAGATGATAATTTTACAGGGGAGGCATGCGTAATTGGAAAGATTTGGATGTGATCAAGTCACAAGCCTACACTGGCTTCCTCATTTTGGCAGGAGTTCACAAGTCAAGTTGTTTCCCACATGCCCACAGCACGAGAAGTTTCAAAGTTCGAGTGGAATAGTTGTTTTCCCCAACCGCCTGTTATATATCAAATGAAAAGTAGCAACTCTGCACCTGCAGGTGTGGGGATGTTAGGTCACACAAACAGACACGTTTTACACAGATGAAACAGCATGGGCTCAAATTGACCCCAGAGGAACACCAATGTGTGCAACATATGTTCAGCACATTGAAAAAATATCATCATCATAATTTTATGCTTATTCAGTTGTCCCCATCTAATTAGGAAAAGTCATGAAATGTGAAGCAAAAAAAAGTCAACTGTTATTTTTTTTTGAATGATAAACATTGAATGGGGTCAAATTGACCTCAAGGATAAAGCAAGGGTTAAGATTAAAAATATTAATAGAAGTTGTCAGATTCTGCTCTACCAAAAGGTTTAGATTGGCTTATACTTTTCCAAAAGTATACTAATCAATTATAATAGATGTGTTAGATGGAGACGTTATCTGTATACTTTGTAGAGAGCAAAAGTTCCACCCTTTTCAGTTGTACCCCATGGGACCTAACTTCGGAAAAGTATGAATGTTGGTCAGTGGCATGGGAGAAATAATTTTTGGTGCTGTCTGAATTCTGTCATAATTTACATAAATGTTTTTTCAATTTAAAAGATAATTGTCTGAGCCAAGAAAGTCACATTTTTGGTATATTTTTTGTTAAAGAAACATGTTGTTTTGTGTGAAACAGCTCAGTGGACTGCATCTCTTTGATGCACGTCACAAACCCCAAAACGACCAGGACGTCAGCACATTTTAACACGTTTCGAGAGCGATAAATGATTTAAAGAGGTGACAATGACTACAGTCTGATCACGTTAAAGCTGCAGAGACATCTTCAGGGACTCTGAACAGATTGTTGAGAGAGACAGTTACAATGACGTCAGCACTCTGACAGGGGTGTAGCCTTTCTGTCAAGGTACTTTTACAGTTTTACAACAAACCCTGACTTTATTGACAGTAAAACTATCTTTTGAACTGACAAACATGTGTGTAAATGACAGTATAATTTAAAAGGGACCAAAAAATGACTTGTGATTGACTGTAAGGGGTAGGACTTTTTTTAACTCTATATTATGTGCTTATCTTGTTCATTTTGATTTCAAACTTGTATTCAGCATGTACTCAAGTGGAAAATTAGCAAGTATTGTGAGGGCGATGTGCAGATATTAGATATATTCTTGGGATCAGACAGGTAGAATTGAATAAAGATGTTTTTTTACTTGTGTTTTTGATGTGCAGAGCCAAAATGTACATTTGATCAGTAGTATTCGCAAAAGAGACAATTAGAAATTACATCAAAACCTTAAGACAGAAGATGCCACTCTGATTCACATGTACTGGCAATGCCCTCAGCTTCAAAGATTTTGGAAAGAGGTTTTTCAGACACACTCAAACATTTTGAATAAAACTCGGGACCCAAACCCTGTCATTGCCCTGCTTGGTGTGCCTGGTGGGGATGGCCCACACCTGACATCTGCTGAGCGTCGTATGGTTACCTTTGTTTTACTGTTGGCTAGACATGCAATTTTGCTTAAATGGAAGGGTGCTGCCCTGCCCAGCCTCAGACAGTGGCTCCATGATTTAATGGCATGCCTCAATGTGGAGATGCTGCGTGCTTCTCTTGGTGGTTCAACCGAAAAGTTTTTTAGAGTCTGGCAACCTTTCTTGTCTTATTTCCATAACACTCAAACATCAGATTAAACTGAGTTCTGACTTGGTCTAGTGACCCATACAGCACTGACTGGCTCTGTGAGGTTGACCCCCCATTGCTTACTAAATGATGGATGCAATGCCTTGGTTGAGTTCTATAATGGTGGGATGTTTTTGATTAGTTTTTTTGTTGTTTTTTATATTTATGTACAATGTAACTGCCTAACCCTGCTGTTTTTTGTCTCTTTTTTGTATTTTTTTTCTGAAAACAATAAAAATTATTTGAAAATTAAAAAAAAAACCCTCAAGACAGGACTGTCCAATACAGCGATCACAATTGACCGGTAGATCGCAAAGGTAGTGCGGGTTGATAGCATGGCATTAAAAAATATTGATATTAGACTATGAGCTAAATTATATGATTGTGTATGCCTCTTCTGGGATTTGAACCCTGTCTCCTGGATCAAAGTCAGTAGTGTTACCTAGTGAGTTATCCAATGGCTGAGACATGCATCTGTAGTCAGTATCATATATATATTTTAATGGATAGTGGAGGTAGATCATTTTGTCTTGGTCATTTTAAAAGTAGCTCACAATCCAAAAAAGTGTGGACACCCCTGTCTTAAAGGAGTAATCTTTTGCTTTTTTTTAAATGGAATTACTCATTTTCAAACATTTCCCTGTGGTCTACATAAACTGTAAATGCTCTGCTTGGGTCTGAATTCTTCATTAATTCAACTCCACAGGTCCATCTTCAACCCTGTTTCTTCGTAATGACACCAGAAAGGTGGTTTTGAGTGCTGGTTCTTTAAATACAAATAAGCCACTTCAGGCCACACCCCCTTTAGGTTGTTAACTGTGCTGCTCTGTCCCATTCAACCAACAACTGATCATTTTAGGTAATTGGCTCAAAGTTTGGACGTATTTCCAGTATGGACTACAACCGCAGCTGCTGACAAACAGTTATGGAGAAATGTTTGTTGGAAGTCTTGACCTTATATGTGCAAATGCCGTGATGTAACTAGTCATAGACATAACAAATTAAGCAGGAATTAAAAGGGGTTGTAGAAATCCACTTGATTTTTGCCAAAATGAATATAAAGATAGCTTTGCAGCACCTGGAGGGTTCAAATTCAAACTGTATGAACTATTAGGGTTCAAATACACAAATAAATGAACCAAAGACTAATAAAAGTGGGTTTAGCAAAATGTGACCCCTTTAAGACTTCCCCTTAGCATCTTAGATCCCACATTGCCACACACAAACATCGTCTTTGTTCCACAGTTGGTTTGTCGAGATCTGGATCCTTCAAAGACAGTACAAGTAGTCCAGCACCTGTGCAACTGACAGTATGGTCTTAATGGGGCTGTTGGGATTTCTATTGTGTCAACACTTGGAGGCCATAGTTTTACTGGATTCTTCAACACTTTTACTGATGTTTTCACTCAACAGGCTGCCTTCATGTATGAAGCACTGGCAGGAATTGTCGAGTATCAGCGTTGTCATTATCCACTTATCCACCTGCGTATTATTGGAATGGTGCATAAAACGCAGACAGAACTCTTACTGTGACAGTGTGGTGTAACTGGAACCATGACTGCTGGGAAGCAGTTATCAGTAAAGCAGTATAATGCACGGATGTTTATGTCAAAGTGGACAATGAATCCCTGCTGTTTATTCTTATTAACAGCACTTTTATTTTTAATTTTTTACTGTGTAATTAATTATGTGGTTACGATTACCTTTGCCGTATCACTGCTGGTGGCTGCTGCTATCATTGAGCAGCACTTATTCCACTTGACTGTCCTCATCATAAAAAGAAGCACTTACCTTTTATAACTGCCGGTGTCACTTTATTCTCACCGAACACGTGTCTGTGGCAGATGGATAGAAATTCAATTGCCCGTATGACCCGTGCTTTCCATTGCAATATGCTAATGTTGCATCTTGAATGTAAAAGTGGCAACATTGGTGCATTAATCACACATCTGTCACGCTTACCATGCACATTGTTCTCAGGCTCTCAGCGCAAAATGCTTAAACCCTCACAGCGTTGCAGTTTTGAAGCAGCTACTTGTAAGTCTAATGCACCTTGATGTAACCTTGTAGCTATGCTTTTTGGATACTCTACCAAATTCCCCTCCTCTTCACCTCATTTCATGGCCTTTCTTTGTCTCTGTGCCCAAACCTTTAAAAGTCAATATTATTTGTCACATGGTGTCAGTTGCATAATTTCTTGCTCTGTCTGAATCTGTTTTCATCAGGGAGTTTACACCGATAGCAGATGGTTGTTCCTAAAACCCATCATTGCAGTAGACCAAGTATAAGGTATAACAAGAAGTATTGAACAGAAAACTTTCCATTAGTGTTGTTTATAGTGCTGCAACAATAAATCAATTAAATCGATCCAAATCGATTCTTAAGAGTTGGCTACAAATTTGGTAGTCGATTTGTTGGGTCTTGAGCATGTTAGTATTGAGGCATGCCCGCACACTGTGTAGTGTAACAGAGGAAAAAACAGAGCATCATAGCTGAGACTTCGGATGACGGGCCGGATTTTTAAAGCTAAGTTTACATTTTGTTCCTAGTGGCCACGGCAGCTCCGTTTGGACGAAACATAGTCGTAGGTGTTTATGTAACAAAACTTAAATATGGAGAAAAAAATGGCCAAAATTCCACGGCTCACTGTTTCACCCAAATGGGGTTGACGTGGTCACTGGGAACATAATGCAAACATTAGCTTAAGATAGCTTATGTGTCGTGATTACTTGAAACTAGTCCACTAGCTAGTTAGACACTCGTAATTATAACACTTTCATCTATCCGTTTATCAGGCCACCAGACTAATGTTATCTATCGTTTACTGGAACTAATACATACAATGCTAGTTTGATAGCCTATAACCGGAGCTGGCTGAAGACTATAGCTTGCTAGTCTCAAGCCATAACAGGTCTAGGTAGTGGGCTAGTGCTCACTAACTAAACCCAAAGCCATTGTGGGGGGTGTAATCATTAGTGACTTGTCTGCAGCCTATATTACTTTGGTTTAAATACCGAACTTTGAGAATTGAGTCTTTTGTGTTTATCCGGTGAATCAATTAGTTATTAAAATAATCTACAGATTAATCGATTATTAATATTATCGTTAGTTGCAGCTCTAATTGTTTACGATTGGTGTTAACCAGTAGCAATATTGCGATTTCAATGTGAGTCTTAGTTGAGTTGGTGATCAAGAAAAACACACACAGGTCTGTAATGATTTTTAAATGCGTATTTTTTCTAATTCAAACATCCAAACTTAAACTTAAATGTAAAGAAAGCATAAAAAGGCCTTTGCCATGACGTATTTACAGTTCATGACACGGTGCTGTTGGATTAATCATGCATCTCTCAGCAACAGTGAAGTTTGCGCATTAGTCATAAATTTCAATCTTCAAGAAATCCCAGAAGACATAAGATGTGCAAAATAAATAAAGGTTAACCCTCCTGTTTGTACATACAATGAGAAATATGTTTGTTCATTAATATGATGGCAAAGCTTTTGTGTGTGGACAAAATCTGACCATTTTACTGTGGACACACTTTTTTTGTGTGTGGACACACTAAAGTATCACTATAACTGGACATAAAAAAACAAAACAAACAAAAAAAAAAAACCCAGAAAAACATTAGCCTAGTGACCTTAGATAGAGCCAATGCCTATGTGCAACACTCTGTAAAATTCTGCAATTACATTGATAATCACACTGTTTTAAAGGAATGTTAGCTGAGTAGAAGAGTTAATGACACATCCTTTATGATCCTTTTGAAAAGTACATCTTGTGACATATTAAGGTCAGTCATGATCTAAGATGAGATTCAGCCCTGTTTTCATGTTGTGCTTCTATGAAACTGGGTTTATTTTGGTACCAGGCACTTTTCCAGCTTTTTAGATCCAATAAAAGAGAAATTTAGACATATTGCCCCCCAGGATGTACCTAATGATGACCTCAGATAAATGCAAAAAAAAAAAAAAAAACCTCTTTCTCAAAGCCATCTCAAAATTAATGAATTTTTAATAAAATATTGGGGCCAAAAGTAGGACCAAAATTGGGACATGAAAAACTACCTAGGTGTCAGTGCATTTGATTTGGAAAACATGGCTGTAAATGGTGTTATATACCACCTTAAATAAAGACACTGTGTTAATTTTGAGGATCCTAGTGATTTTTCTAATCCAGACATGCAGGGTTTTATGAATCTCAGTCTCATTCTAGGTTTTGCACGTAACTCATTGTGTCCACTCGTGTTACATGTGGAACCTGCCCAGTTAAACCCAAATAAATTGCGAGTGACTTTGCCACAGCAGCCATTTTTGTGAAACACTCTTCTTTGCATAGCTGGTTCAATTCCAAAATGTACCTGTGAGAGAATAAAAAGATATTTGAAAAAATAGTAGCGTGTAATTTTCGTGTCCTTTTTACTGCGTTACATGTGGATTCTTGTATAACAAGTGGTGCTAGGCACAACTAACACCACAACTTGCAAACATTTTACTTGATTTGCCCTATCTCTTATCATTGTGAAAACACATTTTGGTGATGTTGACCTTGACGTACATTAAACAAAATTTAATGGGATCTATTCTGGACCACCTCGCACCTTTCCTGAAAATTTCGTAGAAATTGGTCCAGTATTTTTTGCATAAAGTTGCTGACAAACAAACAAACAAAAACCACAAACAATACCCTCGCCTCCCCTTTGGGGGGCGGGGTAAAAATATCCAAAAAATGTGTTTTATCTAAAAATAGTTTCTCTTTTATCTCAGTAAGTATTTATTTTTAAAATAGACTCAAAGTGCTTCCAAACTTGCTTCATAACATTAGTCTACATCTGGTTTGAATTGTTAGCTCACATGTCCTGTTTTTAGGACCAGTTTCATAGAAGCACCCGTATGTAAATACCTAATGAATTTTAGAATAAAATACAATAGAATTAAAGAATATCACTATAGAAGTATCGATTCTTCCAGAACAATCTTAAAAGTTCATTGTGTGATGTTTCATGACATCATATGGTAAAATTGCAGATTACATCCTCAGCTGTATGTGTGAAACAAAAACGTAAAAGTCCATCTCTAGAGCCAGTGTGTATTTCATCTGTTCTGTCCTTTTTTAGTTAAATATTATCTTAAGTCCATCCTCAAACATAGCAGGAGACAGTAGTCCATCTTAACGCTAAACAGAATAAATAATGAAAATACAATGTTTCTCATTTTCATCATGACTGTACATTATTGCAAACATAATTATGTATATTAGATTCTATTTCTGCAGTTAGATCATCGTAGCACTGAACCTATTAGATGAGAATAGAAATTGTAATTACCTGCACAAATAACAGAATTTATGGCAGTAAAGTTTATATCATTTCTCTGTGGCTCTGAAAGACTTGTTTTCACACCAGTGGGTTATTCGAGGTAAAGCTACTCCACATCTGCACTCCAGCTAATTGCCGTCTTAGTATTGCGGGAGGTGTTTTGTTAGGCCTGTCTAATCTTTTCAGAAAACAGGTTGCCTCAGCTGTATGCTCAAGAGGTGCAAAGTGTGCAGAGAAGGTTCAGAGGACTGCGACGATAATTTCTGAGTCATGGATGTTCACGGCTCCAGATAGACAAACAATTTTGTGTGGGATGCTCAATATGACGCTGCCAACACCACAGCAGTTCACCTATTAATTCACAGCCACAACACCTTCGTCCTCCTTTTCCTTTTCCTTTTCTCTGCGGTAGTATATGTTCTTTTTGAAACTGTGTGATTATGTATCGGCACAGATTGTTTTAAAAGCTTCTCGGCACGTATCAGTTGTCGCTTGTGTTTGTACGTACTAGCAACACTGTTTACGAAGACAAAAAGGCCCCTAGCATTCTCCGCAACAGCAGGATGGTAGGATTCAAAGTCGGGTCGGTTTCTTTGGTCTTTGTTCTGAATTAGATAATATTTTGGGGGTGTTTTTTTGTCCTCAGTGTGACAACTGTGCTGCAACATGTGAAATTTAGCTGAACTAGTTTGTGTTTGTGCGTCTCTCTGTCACCAACTTTTACAGTCAAGCACAAAACGCTCGGAGCTAGTAAACAGCTACACATTTTTATTTCCTGTTTATTTGTAACCATAGTTCTCTCTCATGATGAGCGCCAATTAATTTCTCCATCCGTTCTGCTTTAGACAGCTGTTTTATCTGGTTTCCAAATGTGTGGATTTAATTGGATGGTCGCATTAGCTATGAGACAAGTAAAAATAACAGCACAGACTCACATAATGTTGTAGCAGCAGGATAAAATATTTGGGAGAACAAAAATGACAAACAATGCAGAGCACTGAAGGATTATATTACATACATTTTGCAATATTCAACGTCTGAAGTCTGAATCGTTCCCTAGTTTTGTGCAAATATTCATATAAACTCTCACAATTGAGGAAGTATTGTTGCATATCCTCCTTGGAATCATTCACTTCCTCATAACATCCTTTGCTTTCCAACTAAAGTTAACCCTTAAAAAGACCTAAACATCCACCATCAACCAAAAGCACCTGCTAATGTTAAATGTTTAACCCTTTAACCCTATAATGCAGAACATATCATATTTGTTACATGAGTTTTGAAGCCTTCTACATGATCAGTGTAATTGTTTTTTTCTTGAAAAACCTGATGTATACACTTAGATACATACAATACACAGATAATCCACCAGGGGAGAGGAATTTGTTCACTAGAGGCCTTTCCAGTGACACTACAAGACTGTCATTAATGAGGAAGAAGTCAGAACTTTACCAATTTTGAAAAGGAATTACCAATTTGTTAGACATGTTTGCGTTACATTATGTTTTTGCTTGTTCAAAAATAAAAATATTTGAGCTTTGAGACCTGATGTATCAAATATGATACAAATTGAAACTCATACATGGAAAGTGATATTTAAAAAAAAAATGTTTTTGGTTGTTCAGAAGGACCAGTAAAGGCTCCAGTTTCAAATATCTGGGATTTTCTGTTAATGATTTAATGGTTCAGGCTTTACAGGATTAACAACGCCAGTCTCTCCGGCGCTGCATTTTGCACTTTACAGCATTCAGATTACTCTGAACCATTTGCGCCATCCACAAAATTCAAATGGCATCGGAAAGCTGAGATCCTGAGCTTTCCGACACTATGTAACAGCAATGTGAGATTCTGTTACAAGTAGAAAGGAACTGAAGAAGTCTCTTGGATGAGAAACGAAAGGTTTTCAAAAAAGCTGAACCAGTCCAGCTGAACTGAGAAGAACTACCAAGAAGAACAATGACCTGGGCAAATGAGAACCTGCACAGAAAAGTAGAAAGGAACTGTCTCAAAGACTTCCACACAGGCTAAAAAAAACGCCTGGAAATAACGAAAATACGAAGCCATAATGTGGACACTGAATGTTCATGACCAAAAAGCATATTTGAGCAGATGTAAAATAATTGAAAGTTCATTTCTGCAATCTCAGAAAGTTTCGGTATGGACATTTATAGTTGTTTCTAATAGTAAATATGCTAAAAACTTCAAGTCCACTTTTTTCCTTTTTTACTAAAACACACTGCTTTAAGCATTGTTATTCATAATAATGATAATTATTGGTCATATATGGAAAGTTAAGTATTTTCAGAAAACAAAGGTGCAAAAGAATTGTCAAAAAAAAGGCATTTTCTGACACAGGTATTACAAAGAAAACACCAAGGCGGCCCGTTATAATGGTAGTCTTAAAGGGTTAATACCTGTTGATCCACTAATCCTATCAATCCATGTAAATAATTGCTGTAAAATGCTGTTTGTCATCTTTTCATGGTCATCAGATTTGACCCATTTGGACGTTCAGAGGCTCTGTAGTTACCGTGGAAACACTGTCAACTTGTACAACATTGATTCACCAGTAAAACCCATGGAGTTGGATCAGTGACAGTGGATGGAGACACTTGTTTTGAAAAAAAAAGAAAAAAGTCACCTTTTTCTTCAGTTTTCTGTTTCCAGTATAATAACCCTCAACTTTAATCTGAGCTTTTATGAACATCTACATGATCAGTGAATTAAATATAGGAAAATACATGATTAACACTAAAAAAAGCAAAATAAAGAGGATAATATTATAATAAATAGTAATAAATCACATAAGAAAGGTTAAATAGAGAAGAAAATGCATTTGGGAGCTGCCACATAAATAGCACTGGGTTTTCATGGGTTAATGTTGTCTCTTCCCGCTGCACTTGTCTCTTTGAAGCCCTTCTTCTGTCACTTTGGGCTAGCGACCGCAAAACAGGAATCTCTGAGTCTGACAATTCGACAAGACCCTTGAAATACAGGAGTCTGCAGGCAGGCTGTTTAGTGAGTCAGCAAGCCACTGTGGAGGGACACGCCTCATGGGCCTATGGATATCTATTCTAAGTGATAATTGAAAACGGGGGTGGGGGAAGACATCTTTGATTTCCACGTTATTCTGTTTTAATCCTATGTGTTCCCTTTGGGGAGCAGATTGTTAATTAGGTTTTTCTTCTCATTTGTTATTTATGCATTCTTTCTGATCATGGAAGGGTGCCAGTATGGAAGGAGGAGCTGCATCTGCACACATATGCACATCCGTCATGTTTTCATTTTATCTAGAGAGAGATGTTCACCTGAGTGACTTGAGTTGACCTTTCGTTTTCAAAAACCTAAAGACGTTCTGAAGTTAAAGTTGCTAATATTATCACATGGCCTCTAATGATCCGCCCTGAAATAAAGTATAATTGAATACAGGAGTGAAATAGGGCAGATCATTTGCAGAAGCTTTAGCTCACCGGCTCTGTGTCTGGCGTCATCTTTGTCGTCCTTGTCTTCATTTGCAATTTCTTCAAAATATCTTTTCTGATGAAACTATTGGTTGGATTCATTTCAAATTTCATATGTACCATATATTCCTTGGGACGATGTCTACAAAGTTTGTTCGTAGTTTTACTTTGTTTTACACAGGTACTTTGATTTTTTTAATTTTTGACACATTTTTGGAAATATTTAAAATGAGCCTTTTCTTATAATGAGCCATATTTTCATGGCTTATAACAGGGACATGGTTAGAGATATTGATATATTTACTATTGAGGACTGATAGGAAATCATATATGGATTTTCATTTGGGTCAGCGACCTTTGACCCAGTGACCTTGAAGGATCAAATTCAAGGTCACTAGTATCTACATTTCAACTATCTTCTTCTCCGAAACAACTGGTTAGATTCATTTACATTTTTCTATGTAGCTACCTTGGGACGATGTCTACAGCATTTGTTCACATTTTTGAGACATTCTGATTTTTCAAAATTTTGACAGACCATATTTTGATATTTTGATGGCTTATAACATGGAAATTATTACAGATATCAATATAGTTACTATTAAACACTGATAGGAAGTCATATTTGGACTTTCATTTAATTTAATGAGTTCTCCACCAGTGAAAGTACCACCCACTTCTTTTGGGAGATTGATCTCCTGCATCAAGACCTGATCAGAACCTGACAACCTCGTAAATTCAACTTTGTATTGAATCTTGACTCAGTTTGCTGGTGAGATACAGGGCCATCGGTCCTATTTTTACTTTACAAATCACAGACGTAGACAATTCGCACAAGATTGAGATCACAGATGACCAGACGACCACAGGAAATATCGGTCCATTGTGAGTAGGGTTAAAGATGAAGGCACCTCATTAGGGATTCAGGTTTTCCGTTGCATGTGAGCCTTTGAGAGACAGTTTCAGATAAAAGATCTTTTTTTTTTTTTTGCTTCAACCCATGCACTTAGTGTTTCACAGCTGTGCGTGGCTTTGTTTTTGCATGGAGTAATGAGCATACTTTACATACTTCCTTCCCAATCTCTTCATTAAGATGCAGTAAGAAAACATTTGAAGTATGTACACAGTTTTAACACGTAAATCAGAACTGTGTCTTCTAAAGGCAGAAGCGTGACAAAAGTAGTGTTAACGTGTTCTTTTATTGGAAGCTCCAGGGATGAGCCTGGATTCGTCTCAGTCTCAAAGTTGACAAAATTTATTCTGATCACAAATAAGATGGGTAATTAGCGCTGAGGACTCAAAGAACAACGAGCCCTGAACATAAGATGAATTGTACATTTATTTCCCTGTGGGTGGGTTCACCCGTACAAATGGGTTGGTCTTTAACTTGGTGTTATCCAACTAGATCAAGCAGAGGAGGGGCCTCAACTCTAAGCAAACCTATGCCAACAATAAGTTTACTTCTCATCACCTATGTTTCAGAATACTATGTGTGTGAATATGTGTGTGTTTAGACGTGTATCTAAAGGAAGAACAGACAATAATTAACTCCTGTGCTTACAGATGTTTCCTATCTTAACACGCTTAACATACTGACCAAAATATTTAAACTACAACAGGTAAAACATCAATCCTGGTCACAAAGAACTCATCACTAATATTATTGAAATAAAACAGATTAAACAAGTAAAAACATTAACTGCTAACTAATAAAACAATTCATCCTAATACTTCAATATCTGAATTAAAATAAAATCTGGATTAAAATAATATTTCAGTAGCCTGAACCATCTTCTAAACCAGAACATGAACAGAACAAGTTGTTTTTGATACGGGAAAGCAGGTATGATTTCAGGGGTGTCTATGTTTACGGTACAAAAAGCTGTTAAATGTATAAAAAGAAGATGTATTTCTGTTATTGGAGTTAAATTATGGAATGGCATAATGTACATTTAAAGATGTGTAATTCATTAATGGTTTTCAAAACATTGGTTTGTGACATATTTTCAAGGGATACAAGCAAGAATGGTTTTTAATGTATCGACTGGTAGCCTAAAACTGATTTGGATTTGAATGTAGGTGAGACGTATATAAGCATTTAGCTTCTGCCTAAGCCTGTTGAGTCTTAACAGAATTCACAGTCGGTTGACTTCAAATCAACCCCATTGATTGTATGTTTTGTATTATGGAAGATGACTGGATAAACGTAAACCTTAAACATGAGTGCAGGGAGTCTCATATTGTCTGTCCAGAAGCAATAAAGATACTAGTGTTGCAGTCAACATCACCTACACTGAGACAAGAAGGACTGGGACTAAATCATCAGATACAATGCACAGGCGGTTTGGTAATTATTAGCATCATAGCATAATTGCTCAAGTCATATTTTTGGCCAAATTGTGATATCTACATAACTTTAATCTCCTAATACTGGTGCTTCATTTTATGTAGATGTCACAGTTTTGCCAAAAACATGATGTAGGCAATTAGTGGTGGAAAACAGTTTGTGGACACCCCATGCATTTGTAATCTATTACATTAAGAATAACTCTTCAGTCATTGAACTCTTTCAAGTATTGTTCCATTTTCCAAACTCACATGCTTCCTTCTGCGTGTGCGCTGTTCTTTCAGGTCAAAACTGGATGTTTCAGTAGATAATGAAACACATCCAGGACATGACATGTTGAAACTGTCAAGAATTTAGTTTTGTTAGTTTTTCTAATTAACAGTTCACAAAAAAAACAACAAAAAAACGAAACATTTGTATCTATTTGATGCAGCCACACCTTTTGAAACACACACACAAAAAAAAAAAAATCTGCAAATATTTCATGATAATATTTCAGACTGTGTAAAATTTTAAGGGTGTCCGAAAACTTTTTTCCACTACTGTATGCTCTGAGGCTAATGTAATGTTCCTGCATCTGTGGACTAATGGAAGACTGATGGAAGAGGTAACACCAAGATTGGAAAGACTGTAATGTTGTTCAGACAATAACAGTACAGACATATTCATTACAAATAGAACTCACTTACCAGTTAAACCCATAAAGACCCAAACACCACTGTCAACCAAAAGCATTTATTGATCTAAACTGTTTAATACCCATTGATCCACTAATCCGTTCAATACATGTAAATGATTGGTGTAAAATGCAGTTTGTCATCTTTTCATGGTCATCAGATATGACCCATTTGGACATTCAGAGGCTCTGTAGTGCACATGGAAACACCGTCATCTTCTACAACATTGATTCACCAATAAAACACATAGAGTTGGATCAATGACAGTGGATAGACACTGGGTTTATGTTCAGTTATTATAGATTTTGCTGAAAAAGTCACTATTTCTTCAGTTTTTTTCTATTTTTATATAATAACCTTTGACTGTACTCTGAGCTTTTATGAACATCTGCATGATCAGTCAATTAAACACGGGGAAAATACAAAATTTCTACTGGAAAAAATGCAAAATTCAGAGGCTATTATTGTAATAAATAGTGATACATCACTTAGGAAAGGTTAAATAGAGAGAAGTTTGGTTTAGAGACTTGGTAACTTCCTCAAACGTCACACTGGGTCCTTATGGGTTAATCTGTTGTAACAGTATTTATTTCTCCTGAATTTTTCTTTCCATTGTTGTTTACACATTCTGTTTCAGTTGAGTTTCATTATAGAGGCTTAGAAATGCACATGTATTCTCATTATCACCTCCCTGGAGGTACTAATGTGATACTAACGCAAGACTTTTACACAACAGTGCACTGGTTTAAATGCAATATACTGGATTTTCCATGACCTCCAGAGATCTCCAGGCAGGAGTATGGTCAGCAGTTGGTGTTCTGCATAGACCAGTAATAATAAGTAACAGTTTATTTCATTCTTCATGTATTCACACATGCATTTCAGAATCCGTAGCCACTGGTATTCCTGCTGAAAGCTTTGTTTTTTGTATGTCTGCATTGCTGTCTGGTGTATTAAGCTTCAGTGGAATGACTTGTCTGATGGCCAAACAGCATCTATAATCACAATGGGAGCTTCCTCTGGAGGTCATCCTCAGGCAGATTTCTGCAGTCTGGCTGGTAGAATTGTACATCCTTGTTCAGCAGTCTTGTGAATGCTGCCATTGGGTGCATTTCCTCAGTATTCAGGTCCAACCATCAATCACTTCAGCTCTGTCTGATGGAGCCAACTTTCACTTTTCTAGCATGTTTTCTGTATATATTCTTGGAATATTAAATACTTCTGCATTATTTTTCAGTGTGAGATATTCTTAATTAATCCCACTGCTACAAAAAGTTTAGAAAGCGTACATTTTTTCATCATTTATTTAAGTAGAGCTTATTATTATTTTTTTTATTAAGTTAGCAAAACAAATATTTCATGTGTGTTTTATTTTGCACCAAGGAACACCCTAGTGGATTTAGAAATCACTTTTATAACATATGTAGACTTAATTTACAGTGTACTGTAATTATTCCACAAGCAAAACATATTTTTAATTGCCTGCTTGGTAATGAATTAATCTGATGTAATGTAATCTGATATTTACTGTGTGAAAGATTGAAAATTGCTTAAATATAAATACATTTTAGTAGATGAGTGAGTCATTGGATAGACATTATTGTGCAGACAATACCCAGTTGAAATATTTGCAAATCTCATAAGATATTCAGGATTACCTTTATTGTCACGTCTGAAATGAAATAGTAGCTGAAACGAAATAGTGTTCCTTAGTGGCTCCTAAAAGTGCCTTTAAAGGAACATAGTAATACGTAATAGAAACAGGTTAGTAATAAGTAATAGAATACAGATTTTACTGCTCTGTCACCAGGAGAGGATCCCACAAACATTGCTGTCATGTATGTTGTTTCATTTATGGCGTTTGTTTATTGTAACTCATTCCATGTCTCTTCTGACTTTGTCATACTATGAGGTTGGTTGGTTGTGTAATGGGACTGAATGTAAAGATCCGGAACCTCTAAATGAGTAGCCCATGGAGGATAAATAAAGTCTAACTCAACTGAATTATCAACTCTATAAATTCAGTGATAGGACATAAATCCTACTTTAACCTCCAGTCCTGCGCCACTAAAATTGTCTTGATGTACTTTGCAATCCGTTTAGTGGTGGAGTTGGTAAATCTGTCACACACAGATTTACTGTAGTTTATGGACTGACAACACGATGCCAGCCTGATGCAGCTGACGTAGGGCGTTAGTTCTTGTTTGGAATGAAAAAGGGCTGCTGGGTTTGGCAGTTTGATCCTGTGTAGTGTGCAGCTAACCTCTGGTAAATGTAACCTGTTCTTTGAAGTCACCCAGTGATCCTCTGGTTTTTATCACATCAGAGCAGAATTCTAAGCCACTGCAGTAGATTCATGCTCAGTGAGTTTAAGGCTACGTTCAGACAGCAGGTCTTAATGCACAATTCAGATTTTTTTGGTGAAATCTGATTTTTTTTTGTGTGCTCGTTCATATTACACATTAAAAATGACTTCTATCAGTTTTGAGTATGAACTGAATGCGACCCTGCATGTGCAAAAGAGGTCCTGACATAATACGTGCCCACGCAGCTATGCACTGTGTTTATGGAAGGAAATATGGAGGGGATGCAGAATTGTGACATTTGTCGCATTTCAAAGACATTGATAGGATCGACTTCTGGATGTGATGAACAGAAGACACTGATTCATGAATCTTCCTTTGGTCAGTCTTTATTCAAACAGAGCAGGGCGACATGCCGCAAAGTTCTCTTCAATTCTCCTTTGTCTGTGTCCTTTTATACCTGCTGACTTGGGTCTCCAAAATCCCTTGGCCTCCTTCCAGTTCATAACATCTGGAACTGGTTTCCATGCCGAATGTTTTCCCCCATTCCTTTGGACATAAACATCTTCTAGTTTGGTCTACTCCGTCACCTCCACTTATCATCTCACACACGGACTAATGACCTTACAGACATAAAGGTCGGATAAATGCAACCTGGCCGTTCAGACTGAAGTCGCATTGCAAAATATTAGATGCGTATCGGATTTAGGAACACATATAAAAAAGGCTTGGGTTGGATTTGTGCTGTTCAAACTGACTTTAACAGATCGGGTACAGGTCACATATGGGCCAAAAAACTGGATTTGGGCCACATTTGCCTGCAGTCTGAACGTAGCCAAAGACACTTTCTGACTTTAGTTTCCATGATATAAAGAAGAACAGAGCCTTACATATGCTACTTGACTGACTGTAGAGCTGCAATTATGGGGCTCCAGACTGTCACTCATCTCACAAACCTATTATTTAGTTAATTTTAAGTCTCATCAAGCGGTGTCATAAATGGCTCCTCTATGAATAAGACATTAAAGTTCATCATAGGAGTCATCTGAAGGTCCATTTATGCTCACTCTGTGTATGTAAAAAGGTTCGTCCGTTTCAAACTGTGTAAACGTCGCTACCTTTTATACTTCCATGCATCCATCGCAATGGAATAAGCATTTGGCAGTCAGTCCACCAGAGGGCACTACTTTGAATTAATATATTGGCCCAATACCATATGTCGGTAGTTTTTCACCAAATCACAGTTGGTTTTTGAAAACTTCCTCCATTTCTGGAAATTATTCTCCTCAAATCTATACATTGACCCACAATTTCTAGCGATACTGTTCCGTTTCTTTTGTTTGGGTTGGCATCTGCAAACTCCCAGAGGACGGACAGAAATACGCACGTAATGAACGCAGAGGACGGACAGAACGCTCCGTCCGTATACGTGTGCATATTTAATGTTGAGCATAAACGGAACTTGATCGTCGGGAAATAAAACAGTGCTGTGTCCAGGGAACCGAGGCACTTCTCCCGTAGGAATCCATTCAAACAGAACGTCTCCTCTCGAAGACCCCAGTGCTGTGACGTGTTTACATCAGACGTGTTCACTTCCCTCTTCAGTTAGATCATCTTTGACATAGTGGACGACAACCAACACCACATCTGGGACACCTCACAACATCCTGTCAGAGACTCTAGCGTGTTTGACTTCTCCACATCGGGTTCAGACACTTCTGTGACTCTCCACTGCAGAGTTGTAAACATGGAGAAACGATTGTTATCTGGACTTCCAATTCTCTGAAGAATTAACAGCCCACACTGTCCTCCTCAGCAACCTAAGAAACTGTTTGTACTTATTTTTAGGCTCTCTTTTTTTTTTTTTTTTTTTTTAAGAGAAGCATTGCTGTGCCACCTTTGTCATTATCTCACACACTGTTTCACACACCACTGTTTATGTAGCCAAGGGATTATAACTCTGCCTGAAAGCTACTTAGAAAAGGTCTAAAATAATGAAATGCAGGCTGAACAGCACAGAATCTGAAATCCAGCACTTTGATTCTCACCTGTAACAGTCAAATTGTGACTGAACATAAATTCACTTATAAATTCAGAGCATTTACATCATCCACATCATGAAAGACGTCAACATTCAGTAGGAAGCCAGTAATGTGTATTCTGTCATGTCAACTAGCCATGAGTTATTCACTCCACTGTCAGCTGACCTGGCCTAAGAATGAAGAGGACAGAGGAATTGTGACATTTCCCACTGGGTTCTGAACAGTCATTTCCTTTTCCCATCGCCATGTTGGCTTTTTGGAACTACAAGTGACCATATATGAACAAACGGGTAGAATTAAGACCTAATGCAACAGGCTATGTTACCGACTCAGTGAAATGGTAAACTTTATCTAACGCTGCATAACAAGGTCATTTAAGGGTCTGGATGATGGAGCCTGTTGACTTCAACTACAGTTGAGCTGTCTGTCAGCAGGCAAGTGAGCTGTCATGCAGACCTGCCAATTATAGCCAAAACAGCAGACATTAACACCTTTTAGTTAAAAGTTAAAAGGCTGAAGATTAACTTGCTTTATTATCTCTGTAGAGATAATCAGTCTCTTCAGTGTATCCATCATAAAACACACACAGTACCTATCATTAGCATCAGCAGTTAGCATTAGCACATACAGTATTAGGACTACCAAATGGCTTGTTAGAGGGCCATAATAAAATGGATGAAACCAGAATAAATCTTGAAAAGAATGACTGACTTGGGATTTTTAGAGATAATTTTTTGTAGAGAAGTTCAGTGTTAAGTCTGTGGAAGCCAGAGCTTTTTGGTAGCAACCCCAGTGACTCTAATCTGCATGACTACTTAAAGATAATCCTGTAGTGGCTTCGTGTTGGAGCTGACATCCTTGCCCTTTGTGTTTGATGCATTAATCATCATAACTGATTAAAATGTTGTCTAGTCTGACCGTGACCTGTGTCAGTTTGTGTTTGTTTGAGAAGCCTGGTCACTCATGGTTGTATTAGCGTCACAGGATGTGATTATTCGACATTATTTTTTAAAATCTTTTCCTCCAGGACTGTGTAATTGAAATTAATTTTGTATATTGACAACTCTATTATATGCTGTCAGTTTCATGCAGCCACATATGAAAACCTGCTCTGATGCTTGAAATGACAGACTCATTCTGTTAGCTGCTTTGTGGACGACCTGTGGGACTCAATCATCAGTCTTCTCTCAAGTTTCTCCCTCGATCCCTATCCCACCTGAAGCCACATTGCTTAATTAGTAATTTGTTTAAGGACACTCTCTCCCTTGGGCGATTGTGATCTCACAAGGCACATCGTAAGATTGGGCTGACCTGCAAAAGACCCCGAACACAGCAGGGATAAAGGCAAAGGGAAAATGGTGGAACAGAGGATGATTATGAATGGGTTCTCTGCAGGGGGAGTCACAAGGGGATTGAACTGGTGTCTTGGGATTCACAGGATAGTTGTGTTTTTTGCTGCAACATCAAAAGCATTTTATTTATTTTTTCTAAGATGAAGCTAAATCTTGAATGCGTCGAGGTGTGTGGTAGTCTGATACATGCAAAGACACTAATACTTGTGAAGTGATTCCCACTGTAGAAGTTCAAGAAAGACAAACATTCAAGACCAAATCATGACTACTGGCCTTATTTCACTGTCGTCTGGTCATACATTTATTAGGTGTATCATGTAATGTTTAGTAAGGCAAGGGAAGTTTATTTGTATAGCACTATTCATACACAGGGTAACTCAAAGTGCTTTACAAAGGCATAAAAAATAAAATTCACAGAAGAATAAAAGACATTAAAAAATCACAAAAAGGGTAAAATACATTAAAATCATCAGAGATAAAAATGTGATTTTAAAATGCATTCACAGAGTGAAATAAATACATTCATTATATGAAATACATACATTAAAATTAAAATAGAGTAAAGCAAGACATTAAAATAAAAAAAAAGGCAGGTGGCAGGTCTTTCATGAAGGGTAGATTTGTGGAGTATATAGCTATAGCGTTTTTGTGTATGAATGGTGCCTGTCTTATATTCTGTTTGATGGGAAATCATTTTATATATTAATAGAACATTGATTTTCATGAATAAATTTCATTTGTAGATTCCTAAATATAGTAACTGAACACGTTTGCTTGTTTTTCTGGGTTTCAGACTGGACTTTAAGTACTTTAATTTTGGTAAAACAAGCAGAAAAACTACTAACAGTTTCTATTTAACATGTCAGATTGAGAGGTATTTTGGTGATGTAGCACATTTCTCAACAACTGCTTTTGCTTTGTGGTCTAAGACTCATGAACTGTCCCTCAACAATCTTTTTTCTTTATCCACAGTGAATTGAATTCCAAACTACAAGACACTCTGGAGCAAATAGAGGTACGTGCCTCCACGCTTTATTTCTAATTGTAGTTATTTGAACTCAGTTTCAGTCCTTGAACAATATTTAATATTTTGGCTTAAACTTGTAATTTTCCACAAGCCTCCTTTTGAAAGAAACAATTTATACTTTTTTTGACATTTAGATAGCTAGGCTTTCTCATTTAGTGTTTGTCAAATATTGACACATTCAGAAAGTCATTACTGCGAGTGTGGCAGCACTCAGTAAATTATATCGGCTGTATCTCTGGCTGGGTTGTGATAGTTGTGTGTGATAAATGATATGCAAAGCAATTTTCTCTGCACTGCTGCCTCTGTGCTTGAGTAGATTAATTACTTACAGTTTTGTGTGTACTCAAAAACAGGCGCGCTTACACACATGCATACACTCCAAGGTGCTTGTTTGTTTATCTGTCACCATGAATTTATGAATAAGCAAAGCAAAATCATCTAAAATTCTAGAGATAAACACCCGCACAATGAAACGCATTAAGCGTCTATTTTGCACATGCCCACTGCAGCTGAATTAATGTTTGGCTTGTCATTCAAAGAAGAAAATTCGCAAAGCTCGTTGTTTAAGGTACTCCTGTGTTAGCATTGTCAAGTTTTCTCCTTCTAGAATTTGCCTCCATTTGAGTCGTTTCTCTGCCAGATTTGTGTTGTCAGTAGCTGCAGTGAAGATCAGCATTACCTCAGTTTAAGTCTGGTTTAAGTCTTTAAGACATCTACAAACTAATCAAACGTAATATTGTTGCATCTTGTTCATTGTTTATGTTGCTAACTTACCAGTGTCGAAGATGTGTTGTGAATTCCTGTGTTTGCTGAGTTATATCGAGAGGAAATTCAACACCAACACTGTCTCTGATGTACTTCTGTGTTCATTAATTCATTACTGAATATAGGCTTTTACAGCAGCAGGTGGTGTTTGTGAACACTTTATGCAAAGCTTCAGCCATGGTTATTATTATTAGTTATTGTTGTTTTACTTCCACATGAATGAAATAACATTAGAATTGGCTTGGTGAGATACTTCCTGTTTACTTTGTGTTAGACTCAGTTGGCACCTTTTGACTAACAGTAGGCTAACAGATTGGCTTGGCACCTTTTTTTTTGGTGTTTCCACTGTCAGACCATCTTATACTCTGTTTCCAGGTGACCCAAGACCAGGGTTATTCAGATCCGATCCTCGAGGGCCAGTATCCTGCATGTTTTAGATATTTCCCTCTTCCAGCACACCTGGAAGCCATTACTTTGT
>JAPQRP010000003.1:10075480-10089669 GCA_037367295.1 Apogon hyalosoma
TCTATTCTATTCTATTCTATTCTATTCTATTCTATTCTATTCTATTCTATTCTATTCTATTCTATTCTATTCAGACTTCTAGACAAGAGCTTTCTTCACATGCTGGCACTAATACAGTCTAGTCATTGTTATTCAAATCTCGGTCCTCCAGTGTTGATGTTAATAAATGCACTATATGCCTCTTGACATTAGCAGCCACCCTTGAGGTTCACACTGCGTCATCAAGACTTGTCGAAGATGAAAAATGTTTTTTTTATAGCTGCGATAATGAGTTTTCAGACATAAAAGCTTAACGAAGTACTTGCCATCAGCCGCCTCTTTCTTGCTGTTTGTATTTATTCCTATTAAACCTATTTGTGTGTTTTCCAACTGCGGTGCTTTTACAGATCCGTGAAAGAACTTCAGAAAGTAAATCAATAGTACACAGCTGTTGATGCGGAGCTGCCTATCGCCTCAGATCATTTGTATTTTTTCCTTTCACTAATTTCTTCTCTTGACTTTCATTCTTATTATTTGCTTGAAGAGTCACTGGCTCAGCCTGACACTTAGTGTTCTTGGCAGCATTTGTCTGAATAAAACATTTTAAGTACAAGTGGCTTCAGATGGAAAATCCTATTTGATGTGAAGTTGATTAGTAATTATGTGTCTGTTGAGGAGCATTAGTTTCATATGTATAAAGCCAATCTCATCCCCCCACTGATCTCTGACACATGCTGTAATCAGAGAAAAGAATTGTCAAAGAAGGAAGTGTGGATGCATAATTACAGTATTGCACCTCTTTTATTTTTCAGTATCTTCCTAGTCATCTGCTTCTATTCCACCCACAGAAGACTTCAGTGTCATTGCTGTTGTGCAGTATATGCATCCTCGCTATTGATTAGATTATAATGGAACCTGATAAGGTGGGAAAAAAGACATATGGTTGAGGTAGGATGTAAGAAGAAAGGAAGAAAAATGATGGTCACAGTTAGTCTGAGCTCATTTTTTGTAATCCGTGCTGGCTGCAGGGTATGATGGTTATTATAGAGACTTTCCACGACTGACAGTTTCACCACTTCCTTTCCTCAAGCTCCAGCTTTGAGCAGAGATTTCAGCTGTGCTTTTAGGACGGGCGGAAAGAAAGTCCCTGTAGGAAGGAGGAAGGAAAAATTTAAGTTACTTCTGTGGACAGAATGGATGGGGGTTACATTTTCTGGTCATGAGCTTGCAGAAAGTAAAGGTAATTGAACCGCGGCACTCTTTACCTATATGGGACTGTGTTCAATACTCTGCCCACGTCCACTGGGACTCCTGAGTGTGAGTGGGCATAAAGGATGATAGATTTTAGGTATTTGGGATCAGTGGGGTGGTATTGCATTTCACCCCCCCCTCCCTTTTTTTTTTTTTTTTTGGTTGATTTATATTTAAGATCAACTTTTTTGCTGAGTTCCAAGGTAGCAATTGATTCTAGAAAAAGGCCCATTTCTATTCACGACATTTTAAATCGGGGACTAAAAACACCACCTGAGGAAGTCTTTCAGGTGAAGTTTTATCCCATTTTCCCTGCAAACAAATCCTGTTGGGTAGTACTGGGTAGTCATTGTCGCATTTAATTTGTCGAGATGCTCCACACATTCTCCACTGGGGGAAAACAGGGACTGCATTAAGCCACACCTTACCCTCTTTTTCCTCAGCCAGGGAGTTGGAATGTGTACAGAATATGGTTTTGCGTTGTCTCATTAAACACACATAGACATCCGTTGAAAAGTCTGTGTTTTAAAGGCAGGATGTGTCAATGTACTTGGCATTAATGGTGCATCACAGAAGTGTAACGTACCTTTTGCAAGGAAACAAGCACGACCCAGACCATGAACGACCCTGGCCATTGGACTCGTTGGTCAGTCTAGACACAGTCTGGATGATCCTTTTTAGCTCACTGTCCGATTGGCTAGGAGCTATTGTGACGGCGCTGTGTCCGTCATCGTCTTCACCTTCATTAGCAATTTCTTCAAACATCTTCTCTGATGTAACTACTGGTCGGATTCATCTCAAATTTTATATGTATTTTCCTTGGGGCTTTGTTTTGTTCACGTTTTGAAAATTTAGACTTTTTGACAAATTTTTGAAATTTAAAAAATTTGCTTTTACGAATAATGGTCCATATTTTAATGGCTTATAACATGGACATGGTTACAGGTATTAGTATAGTTATTATTGAGCACTGATAGGAAGTCAGACTTTCACTGAATACGTTGAGTTCTCCTC
Source organism: Apogon hyalosoma (assembly GCA_037367295.1). Classification (NCBI taxonomy): domain Eukaryota; kingdom Metazoa; phylum Chordata; class Actinopteri; order Kurtiformes; family Apogonidae; genus Apogon; species Apogon hyalosoma. The sequence goes on from JAPQRP010000003.1 coordinate 10,077,725, forward strand.
CAGTGAAAGTACCACCCACTTCTATTGGGAGATTAATCTCCTGCACCAAGACCAAAGGACTCTAACATAACGGCAGAACCTGACAACCTCACAAATTCAACTTATTGATTTTTAATAGAACATGCCAGTGAGATACAAGGCCATTGGTCCTGTTTTTGACTATGTCCATAGCATACATTGTCCATTACTTCAAAAAAAAAAAAAAAAAAAAGCTCTGGATACTGACTGGTCTAAGCACAGTCCATGTTTCCAGTTACTGGACACAGTTCACATAAGGCTTTCTTTAGGCGCTGTTGCATTTGTGGCTGTAACTCTGCATTATAAATGGACTGAGCTTATATAACACATTTTATGCACCTTCATGGTGCCCAAAGCGCTTTACAGTTCCTTACATTCACCCATTCACACACTCATACACTAGTAGGCAGCTGCTGCCAGAACCCTACTGGGAGCAATTTAAGGTTCAATGTCTTGCCCAAGGACACTTTGACATGTGGACAGTCGAGCCAGGATTCAGACCGCTGACCCTTGTCCATTGGACGACCCACTGTACCAACTGAGCCACACATTCTGAGCCCGTTTGGTTTTGTCAGCTCTAGGTGAATGACGGTTATTGATGTGGTGCCGTCTGAGCGATCAGAACCCACCATTCAGCCTTGGTTTCAGCCCTCGCCCTTCATACTCTGACACACATCCTTGATTCCGGGAATCTTTTCATTCTGTTCTGCACTGTAGAGGCTGAAGTATTTAAATAGCTTTGTATATTTTTACAAGATTTATGCAGGTCATTAAAAAGCATTAAAAGTCATTAAATAGATTTTGTGAAAATTAAAGCCTTAAATGGCATTAAAAAGCCTTTAATTCCATGTCCAGAGGCATTAAAAAATTAAATACACTTGATAGAAAAAAAACATTGTTATTCACAATTTATTTTGATTATATAAATATTTAATAATTTTGATTGGAAGTATACTGTGATGACTGACAGGCAGAACCCTTTAATTGTCTGTTGTTTATGGCTGATACACAAAGTCACAACACCGGATATTTGGAATGTAGTGTGCTGTGAGCGTGCTCATGCTGTGGCGAAAGAGCGGAGGGAATATTAGCAAATGTTGGAAAAATGGGAAAAAGCAAGTTTCAGCAGAAGTGAATGGAGGAGGAACTATTAAGAACCTGGTTAAAGCCAGTGGACGGTAAACTGACATAAACCTATATATAAAACTGTATCTGCAGATGGATGTGGGCATTAAATTTGTTTAAAGTGGCATTGAAAAGGGCATTAAAAATCATCAAATTAGATTTGCTGATACCTGTAGAAACCCTGTTTTAAGAAAGTTTGAAATGTTTCAATAATCCTCAGCTCATCTTTAATCTTAAAGGACCAGACATTTCCTGGATGCTGTTTTTCGACCACATCTTGATTACAATCTCCTGTTACTTCGCATTGTTATTTCATTATTTGAAGCTATTTAGTCCTAAATTGCTCCTGTTCCTACTTTTTCTTCAGTGTGTTGCAGCCTAAATGTGAGGAATGGATGTGTATTTACAAATGAAAGTCGATCAGATAAAAAATGAAATACGTTCTGTTCATTTTGTCATTTAATGTAATTTTGATTTTGCCTATTCTTTTTTTTAAATGAGCATTTTCTATACTATTAAAACAATTTCTCATTTTGGTGATGGTGATGTGTTTTAACCAAAAATAAAGCCCTTTAAAGTGATTTACTAAGTAGACAATGTGTTTAATCACGGGTCTAATGTAAATGGGTACGAACGGGTTTGGAAAGTGGACTGTGCAGGACTCACCGGTACTTCTGTCACATGACTCTGTTAGTCCACCTGTAGTAGAGCCCCTGTCCAGTTGATGGTGAGTCTGTATATTCATCACTCATTGTCAACTCCTGTTCCATTGTTTCACTGACTTTAGCTGAAAGTATATACTACTTTGCTAGTGCAAAACGTCAGACAGCCGAGTCTCCTTAGTTATTTCCAAAAGCCCAGTAAATGTGGTGGCACTGATGAACACAATGAAAAAAGAGGGACTGAAGTGGTGGAGGATGATGATTAACAGCCATCATTGAGATGTTTTTGAACATTAAATACTACTGAATACTACCAAAAATTACATTTGAAATGACGGATAATGTGTTATGATGGAATTTTTACGACAGACAAGGTCTCAACACTCGTGCAGGGAGCACAGAGGAACTTAGCGGCTGTTGCTGCCATGGTGGGGAGTCGAGCTTGGTTGACTTTCCAGTAATGTAAAGGATTGTTCTTACGCTCAACACGAGCCTCACAGAGGTAGTTCTCCATTTCACAGATTAGATCAGACCGATTGGCTGGATCCGGGTGCTCTTCTTCTTCGGCATTTGTGGCAGATGGCACCAACGTTAAGGTGCTGGAGCAGAAAATGGACTGCTTATTGGAGTGCTTATATTGGAGATTTTAGATGCAGTCTAATAAAATCTGATACTCGTTTTTTGGCTGATATCGGACCGATATCTGACATCAATATTGGCTCAGGACACCCCTACTTCTTAATGCTCACATGATACAATTTCTCAGCAAACAATTCAAAAATATCCAGTACGCAGTATGTGTTGCCGAGGAGTTTGCTTTGTAGGTCCCTCTTGTTTGCCTTTTTTTACTGATCCACACTGGCAGATGGCAGTGATGTCTTGACATAATGGGTTTTCTAACAGTTTGTTTGGCTTTCTCTGCAGACGGCCATGGACCAGCTGCACATGCACTTCACCCAAGCCATCCACAACACAGTGTTCCAAGTGGTGCTGGGATATGTAGAGCTGTGTGCCGGCAACGCTGATACCAAGTTTCAAAAAATGCAGTACAAGGATCTGTGCACGGTAAGGAGACGGGTGGGAGTCCATGAGGGATGTCAGTGGGATGATGGACATTACAGACATGTAAAGCCAGTAATGACATGATGTGCTGTGCTCTTTAATACAGAGCAAATTAGTTAAAAAGTACCATTTTTACTCCAGATATTAGTTTCTTCAGCAGTCCAGCTCAGTTTTTTGCTTTTGTGGTTTGGTTTTGACCTCTTTCCCTCTTACCATTCTTACACTGCAATAATCAAAATCTTACCAAGTGTATTTTTCTCATTTCTAGTCAAAATATCTCATCACACTTAAAATAAGACATACTCACCCAACGAGTAACTTTTTAGTGGATATAAAAACTTACTTTTAGACAATAGATCTTGAAAATCTTATTTCAAGAAATCTTACCAAGATAATTTTCACTTGTTCCATTTTGGCAAAAATCTTGAATGAAGCAAAAAAAAAAAAAAAAATCTTGAATTAAGCAAACAAATCTTCCAATGAATATCTCACTGAAAAGTTACTCTTTGGGTGATTATGTCTTATTTTAAGTGTGATGAGATATTTGGACTAGAAATGAGAAAAATACACTTGGTAAGATTTAGATTTTTTCCAGGGTATGTGCAAAAAAATCTAAGTAGAAACAATGCATCACAGTTACATTTCAAGTTGAGTCCGATGCGCACTTGCAGCTTGGACTTTTAATCGTAGCATCCCCAGTGGGTGTGTGTAGGCTGTCCATTCAGCCAGCACTCACCTAGTCTATCTGCTACTCACTCTGTTACTACTGTGGTGCAGTGAAAATAATGCACAACAGGCAACACTCGCCACCTCATGCACTTTTCCCTCGCAGCCCTCTGTGACTGTTTTATTGCCTTGTAGCCAAGCGAAAAATGCGTTATTTCTTGACAAGGGATTCTACTTATTTGCCGTAATCGAGTGAAATGAAGGAGGACAGAGGAGCGTGAAGAACGTGATTGAGAAAAATAAGAAAAAGTCTTGCTCCAGTGAGAACAACATTATACTACCATAGATATAAGATAGTTAGTCTTGCTCACAATACTGAACCAATACACTGCAGCAGTAACACTCCATACTGGACGGCATGCTTGGGTTCTTTCTTTCCCTCTTTCCTTGTACACATTTGCACCTCCAACCAGCCATTACTCAGTCAAATCATTGTAGACTTGTGGGTAGTGAGTTCTTCAAGGAACTGTGCTACAGTTTGACCTTCAGTGCAGGTTATCCCTGCCTGATCGAAGAGTACACTGTGTATCTTTCCAGTGTTTCTCCAGTGTGACAGCTATTACATGTTTCTCCCTTGACCCCTCTAGCTTTATGTTTGCCCTCGCTGTTTAAAGGTGCTGCTTTTATCAGATGCATTGCCTGCTGTGCTCATATCTACAGTGCCTTGCCCTTTACCGTTAACTTTGTCCTACCTCTGCCTTTTTTTTACTCTGGCTATGTGTACTTTGCTACCCTAGTTGCTAAGTGATTAGGTTGGATTGTGGTCTTTAGGCAAGTCCTTGGTTATTAGCCTCATGACATAATTGCCCAAGTCATTGTAATATCTGAATAACTTTACTCTGATAACACTGCTGATTCATTTTTTTTTATCATTGGCTATGACCGGAAAAATTTGATGTAAGCCAGAGGTGTCCAAATCTGGTCCTCGAGGGCCAGTATCCTGGATGCACGAGGGGAATATCTAAACCATGTAGGTTACCGGCCCTTGAGGACCGGATTTGGTCACCCCTGACTTAGGCAATTATGCTATGAGGCTAACGAGATTAAAGCAAAATTGTTTTAATTCTAGATTTAATTCAAATATAGCAAGTTAGAGGTTCAAGTGCCTTGCTCAAGGGCATACCAGCCAACAGTTTCTTCCAAGGACTTGAACCGGCAACCCTTCGGACAGCAGTTGCTTCCCCAACCTTCTACTATTAGAAGAGTTGGATGGAAATGACAACAGTTCTGTAAAGTTTTTACAGTCACTTGTGGTGTTTTTGTTCTTAATTGAGTGGAAACAGTTTTTCGAATAAGTTTTAACTTTGCAAACATTTAACTCACATTACCAGTCTACTGTTTACCCCAGTGTTTTTCTGGGTATTTCTGTACAATGTACCTAAACATGGCTGGTACGCAGCAGCATTAGGTACGTGTGGACTCATAAGGCTCATATCTCATTATGACTCGGTCTATACCATCTCCTTCAGACACCATGGTACAGCTTCGTTAATTTACTCCAAATCAGTTGGTCTAATTCACTAATTAGATAAGCTGTATCCCTTGAAACACTGTTTGCACTTATGCACAAAGGCTTCCAGTCAAATGAGCTGTATGTGAGCATCCAGCTCTGGTTCATCTGTGTCATCGCTGGTATTTTCAGCCTGTCTGCTGGTGCTTGTGTGGGAAGATCAAATGCTGTGTGTACTCCTGACTGCTTAACTCATTACACTTGAGTCTTGTTTTTGTTTTGGTGTACCCAAGTAGGCGCTTGAATGCCTGCCTCAAAAATGTCAAAATGGGAGCTACGTGAGGTGTCTGTGTGGAGTGCGGCCACACTTCATCTTCCTAATATTGGAGAAAATACTCAAATCTGCAAACCCGCTTGACAAAACACCTGAACAGCAGCACTTTTAAGGAATCATCCTATGTATCAAGGTCAAAGTAACTGTAGATTTGTTCTGCAGTAACAGGAGAGGGCATCTGCATTTTACGACATTAAAACAAAACACAGACAGAGGACAATACAAATGCACATGGGCAAGTACTAGGGCTGCACAATATTGGAAAAAACTAACATTGCGATTTTTTTTTAACCGTGATACATATTGCGGTATGAAAAACTACTCAGGAGGATATAACATCTGTGTGGTGCCGACGTAAATGGTCAAACATATTAGTTGTTTCCTCACGTCGTGTCGACAGGTGGAAGGCACTGTCGACACAGAACACGTGTTTCGGTATCATCCTTCCTGTAGCCGAAATAATTCCAGATAACTGATGTTGCTTTTCTTTTTGGCACCAAGTCTTCGTTTTTGGTGATTTTCTTTTGTTCGTTGCTCATTTTTCAATGATGTTACCAGTGACTCATTCCATGTGCAGGGGCAGGGTTTGCTTCAGCAAACTGATTAAGAACAATTGTGATTGGTGGATCGCTGTGCGCAGTGTGTGTCAGGTAGCCTTGAAATGAAATGAGAACACATTGAGTTCATTTGCCTCCTACATTGCAGGACCTACAATGTGACTAGTGCGCACACGTACATTGCAATGACAATGCGCAAACATTATATTGTGCAGCTCTAGCAAGTACTCATGGAGGCTCACTTATCTGGACTCGGATAAAAATAAAATATAAAATAAATTGATACCAGGACAAAGACAATGTCAAACTATGGTCACTAGAACACTGAAGTACAAGATTAAAGGTTAAGAAAAAGTGCACAAAGACTTATTTAGAAAATAAACAGCATTGTTAACCTGAAAAGAAATTGTCAAACTGTAATAAATAGAAACAAATGGTAAACTTCAGTAAAAGGTTCAAAAGTACACAAAGACTTTTTCAAAAAAACAAACAGCAACACGAACAAGGCAATCCTTATGTGTGTGTTGTTTGACCTTGGGACTCTGAAGTCTTCTCCACAAAGGCATGTCCTGGAACTCTCTCACAAACGGATGGGAGTCATCAGTTAAGATGGAGCTAGAGCCATTTGCTGTAGCTGTCTAGTGTATAGTGACTGCAGATTCAGCTGTGACTCCCCCAGTCAGTCGACTCACCCACTTAATTATCTGGTTGAGTGAGTTCCGTTCTTTGAGAGACAAATGTCCAAACCATGATACAAGAGAAAAAGCTAAAAGAGATTCAATAAAAGCTTGAAAAGCGTGTCATCATTGTCTTCTCAATATTAACCCATAAAGACCCAAACAGCCACCGGCAACCAAAATCACCTACTGATCTAAACTGTTTAATATCTGTTGATCCTTTAATTTTGTCAATACATGTAAATAACTGCAGTAAAATACAGTTTCTCAGCTTTAAATTTAATCAAATACGACCCCTTTGGACTTTCAGAGGCCCCTTAGTGAATGTAGAAACACCGCCATCTTCTACAACATTGATTGACCAGTAAAACCCATGGAGTTGGATCAGTGATAGTGGATAGACACACTTGTTTTATGTTCAATTAATGATATATTCCCTGAAAAAGTAATTTTTTTCTTAAGTTTTCCCTGTTTTTACATAATAACCCTCAAATTTAATCTCATCATGATGATTGAAGTACATGATCAGTAAATTAAATATAGGAAAATACCTGATTTTCATTGAAAAAATTAAAAATATAGAGGATAATATTGTGATATATGGTGATAAATCACTTCAGAAATGTTAAATATGGACAAAAAAATCATTTGGGAACTTTCACAGAAGTCACACTGGGTCTTTGTAGGTTAAAGTGGGATGACATCCTCAAACAAAATAAATAATATAAATGCTGATGTCCCTTTTTACATATAGCCTCATGTATCCCCCCAAGAGCAGCCTTCGAGTGGCTGAGAAACTCCACAGAAGCTGATGGAGCCACTGGTGTAAAGTTTCCCTTTTAAAGTTGGATCGTACAAATAAAAAGCGGAGTGTTTGTGGAGAACCAGCTTATTCAGATACTGTTCCCTGGATAAATAAAGGTTAAGAAAATGTTAGGAGCCACAATGGACCCTCTGAACCTGCCTCTTAGTTATGCAACTTAAGATTCAAGGGAAATGGGAACACTCTGAAAGGTCACTTCTCGTTGTGGAAGGGTCTTATTAATTTTACATCAACATCTCATCATTATTGGCTGGCTTCACTCCTCATCAGTCCCCTGGCCTGTCTGACTTTTCCTCCCTGATGGAAGGTGCTAATGTAGGAGGCAACACAAGAGGAACTTGGTTTATAGTTCTTTAAGTTTACCTTTCTCGGTCTCTACAGGTGACTTGAAGGTAGCCGATATGTGTCTTGTAGCATAAAATGACAGCGACGAATGGGAATAAGCTCAAAGAGACTCAAATAGACCAGTATTTTCTGCAATTTTCCCTCTCAGTCAACACATATGGTGGGGTGTAATGAGCATGGGACCCTCTAAGAGCTGACAGTGAGGTGTCTCATATGGTAGTGTTTGGGTTTTTTTTTGTGTATGTTGAATAAAACTATTAGCACTTCTGATGATAGTGGAAACACTCGAACATCAGCTGCTCATCAGCTGCTCATCGGCTGCTCATCTGTTAACCAGGATGATCCGTCCTACTCGATATGATGTGTTTTTAGTGGAGTGTGTCATTATTTTGAGATAAACTGACCTTTAGTGCTGTTGTGTATTTGAAGGACAGCCTGTTTGCATGGCTGGAAATGCAGAAAATGTCCATTTTTGATATCAAGCAGAGCTGTGCTGTTGGGGATAGTGTTTTTCTGTGCTTGGTTGCTGTACATTGCTTTGTTAGAGTGACACTAATCTGCTGCCAGAAAATTGTGCATCTAATCATCTGACTGACACTGATTGAAAGGGGTCTCGTGTAGATGGGGGTTATTATCACGCCACGGCAGCAACAGACATCTGACGACTGCTGATGGTGTCATGAAGCATATTTGTATCATCATTTTATTATCAGGGGAATGATTTGTTTGCTTTTTGGTTACTCTCATTTTCTGGGAAATCAAAGCTTTGAATATCTACAAAAAGAATACAGACAGCACTTGTGATTTTTTAATGCCCATTGAACCTTGTTTTACACATTAAAGGAAATAATTTGTTAGCATTTTATCTTTGCCAATCATAATTAAAGAAAACACCACTAAGATTTCAGAACCTTTCTGTTAAGCAAGGACAATGTTCGCTTAGAAAACAGCTAGTCTTTTTTACCTTCTAGCAGCACCACATGATGTATGTTTTTCATAAAATAGCTATAAAATATGCATCTTTGTTAAAATTTCCCTTTTTTTAAAGAAAAAAAAACTGTTCACCCAGCTTTCTCAGCAGGTGGGTCATTTTCCAAGTGGGCTGTAACAAAATACTTTTTATGGCTTTAAATTTCAACTTTGTTAAAGCAACACCACAGAACTTTTGCTCATGGGGGCCCCCTAAAGTCAAGAAACGGTATTGTCTGTAACAATGGTCGTAAAATGTCTATCTCTCAAATACTCGCGCATTTGTTGACAAGCCATTGATGCCGGCAAACTTCCTGAGGCAAGACAGGATGCATACGAAAATAAATTTACGAGGGTCTTCCTCAGTGAGACATGATTAAAATCACCCAATATGAAGTTCGGGGCCTCCAGTGAGATAGTCTGCAACCTCTGTACAACATCAAATACAGTGCGGGAGGCAGAATTGACATTTCCCTTTGCAAAGTGAAAGTGAAACTAAAGGGGCGTTACTAATTCCTCTAAGTCTCCTGCTTTTGTGAAGCTCATTTACCTTTTCCCTACCTCCTGAAACTTTGCAAACTTTAATTTGAGGGGTCAGGACTAAATGTTGGGTTTTTTCCTTGGAGGGAACTCCCGTGGCAGGTAAAATGGGCACAACACCACCAATAAAAGTTCCATGTCTGGTGTCCAGATTTGTTCTCTAATAATAACAGAGCTGCAGTATCGTTCATTAATATACAGACAGACCCCACCTCCCTGTGTTTTACCCGTTACTTCAAGTATTGTGGTTCAGTCAGAAGGGGGTCCCAAAGCTGTCAATGGCAAGATCGAAGTTGTAGTCCTGTTCGGTGATCCAGTCTTGGAATGACACAACAGTCCTTAAAATCGAATCAGACGTCCCCTGGAGCTCATCTCCGTTATTCCTTTAAAACGAACATAAAAGCTCAAAAGCTGGGACGTCAAACTCCTTACTGCCACTGTCGGATAGAAAAGTGACCCCCATGGAAAACTGACCCCTCAGGTCAGTTTCCTGTTATAGAATTCTGACCCCCCTCATGGAAAAGTGACCCACCCCCAATAAATCACCAAATTTGTAAACAAAACAAAGTATAGTTAAGGTATATATAAACACAAAACATGTTATGAAAAGCACAAATATTTATGAACAATCATACATTGAACAAATGTACACATGATATTACAAATATATCTGTGAATCTGTTATTAACACCTATTATTTACTCAAAAAACGTATTGATTCAAATCCCATGACCTTTACTGCAGTTTGTTTTAACCCATTCACTGTTACATAGTTTTTGTTACAAATATTACTAAATATGTATATATATATATATATATATATATATATGAAAATAGATACATAAAACTTATTTTTTTCCACAGTGTTTTCATAATTTAGGGTAGATTTCATGTCTATGATGTCCAGCAATTCTAAAATGAACACAGATAAAAATGGCTATATGAATTCATTAATTTTGTTTTTTCTGGTGAAAATTTCTAATTATACACATATATTTAAGCTTATTATGATATAGAAATGTATTAGAACATTTTTAATATACAGTAAAAATTCTTATAATGGGTCAAAATTCTATGGGGTGGGTCAGATTTCCATGGGGTCAGAATTCTATATGACACCGGTCACTGCATGCATATGCATCCATCAATTACGTGACACATCAGTGACGTATGACGTAAAGCAGTCACATTTTGTCGTTCTTTATGTGTTGGGGTACCGACCCGGACCTAGAAGTCACATGGTGCCAGTGCAGGCGATACAGACACTCTGGAGTGATGACGAAAGTGTAATCAAACCTGTAGTGAATTGTTGTACCACCAAAATGACCTTGAAAATGTAGTTTGAAGGCTGAAAAAGTCAGTTGTGTTGCTTTAAATATGGATTTACAAACACTGATAATAAAAAAGAGCGTGACATGTCAACACTAAGACGTCAAAGCTGGAATGTCAGAACTGAAACACACTGTTTTCCTTTCAGAGGGTGTGATAAAAACAGCTTGTATCATGTGTTAGGTGTGTTAAGTGCAGTTATGTAGTCATGACACTCACTCAGTTTATTTAGAGACATGTATAAAAAAAACAAAAAACCTCAAAATATCATTGAACATGTGTTTTCAAGCCTATTTCTGAAAAAAATATGTTTGGTTTCAGAGACAGTTGGTACTGAACAAACAGGGTGGGCACAGGAGAGTATATATAACACAGCAGTTAGTGTGTGTGCAGAGCAGGATTTTTAATCTTTCAGTCAGGTGATAATGCTTGCCTTGTGTTGTTTCACTGAAGTCTGCCCACGCTATTTATTGCAGAAAAGAAAAACCGAGAGAAAAAACTCTGTGACCTGCAGTGCTCAAACTCCTGTTTCTCACATGGCAAACCCCCAACCTAATAACCACCTGACCACCAGTCAACTGTTATTACATGATCTTACGTTACCTGTGCAGGGTGTTGTTTGGCTTCATACATAGTTAAAATCTGTGTAAAACATAGAGGTGTAACAGGACACACGTTGTTACCTGTTGTAGCTTCATGTTCATTCTGAAGGCGTGGAAGCGTCTGTATCGCACTAACACCATTTGGCAATGCAGCGAAAATCATAATCATGTAAATGCAAAAAAGTTTAGACTTCTTCCTACTCCTTTTCGACTATGCAAATTTAGACTTGTTTATACTTGAAGACAGATTCTGTTCATTTAAATGTTGTTTTGTTTTTGTTTTATTTTGTTTATTTGCATGTTCGAAATAAATAAATAAATACAAATAAAATTGGCTGCAACGTGGAAAAATTGCACCCTAGGATGAATAAGAACACAACTCATTTATCCTTTATACTGAATAACTACCACCCTCAGTCTAATGGACAGTGCAGGACTCACCCTACCTCTGAACCCATGCACCTTGTTTTTAATTTGACCTTGTATAAATCCTTTAGGGTGTCACAGTGGTGCAGTGGATAGCACTTGTGCCTCACAGCAAGAAGGTCCTGGGTTCGATTCCAACTCCAGTCGATGGGGGTGGGACCTTTCTGTGTGGAGTTTGCATGTTCTCCTCGTATCTACGTGGGTTCTCTCTGGGTACTCTAGCTCCTCCCACCATCCAAACACATGCACTGATAGGTTAACTGGTTAATCTAAATTGTCCATAGGTGTGAATGTGAGAGT
>JAPQRP010000003.1:10159846-10173460 GCA_037367295.1 Apogon hyalosoma
TATTTGTCCAAACAAATGTACCTTTAGTTGTACCAGGCATTAAAATGAACAAGAAATTGAAGAAAACAAGGGGTGGTGTGATATTTCTTTCTGTTTCTGTATATCATTTATGATTGAAAGCCATTGTTTGTAAAACAGAGCATCAGTCTTAGGCCAGTTCTTTGTTATGGCCTTCTTCCCGCCCACCAGAAGGATCTTGACAAGATATCGGTGTCCTTTATGCACCATTTCTTCCAAATGTCTGAGGTAAAGAACAAGACAAGATTTTGGGATACCATATCCCAACACATCACAGAGAGTTGAGTGAATCTTCCCCTGGAAGGGTTGAATAGTTGTGCATTTCCAAAACATCTGTGTGATCTGAATCCATGTGATTACAAAGTCTCCAACGTGGCTGTTAATTATTCATTTGTTTACTTTTAATATTGGGTATGAAAAAGATTATAGTTTTGAAAAAGCGTGGGATTTTTATCTGGATAAAGAGCAAACACCCCGATAAAGAAACTCCTTCAGACAGACACATAATGGATGCCAACAGACAAACTAATACTAGTCCTGATGTTCTGTACGTCACGTCTACACTGATCTTCCTTCTGTCCACACTTTTCACGCTTCCTTCCTGTCTGTCTCCAAGTAGCAGGGTGCTAATCCCCGAGCATGTGTTGTGGTTGTGGTTCACTGCACTGGTTTGGCACAGCGAGCGCATGCTGTCGGTCTGCGTCTCCTGAGAAGCACTGGTTAATGTCACACACACAAGCTGCATTTTCAGTTCAACTCCACACTAAAGCCAGTCATTAGTTGTGCATCTCTCATGAGGGCACATCACTGTCCAGAATGTTCTCTTTGTTGTGGCCTGCTGTCACTCTCCGTGAGCGGTGCACCAGGCCAGAGGGGATTACCATTTGACAGGGATTATACATCATAATTAAGATTCGTGCTGCGAGTGTGTATACTGTAGTTAGCAGAATTTCACAAGTATTGACCAAGTATTAGCTTCACTGGAATAGATGAACGAGTGCAGAGAAACTACAGATTTATGTATCTATGTCAATATACAGCTTAATTTGATTTCTTTGATAGCAAATAAGTGAACAAAAAAAAAAAAGCTTAATTTTACTTCACATACTGTATTCGTTTCTCTAGTGTTGGAGTTCAGTATCTTATTCATACCTAGGGGATTTTTTTGCAACATCTAAAAAAAAATTTAATTGGTCTTTTTCTTCAAGAAAGTGTCTGACAGATGAGTCCAGAGTTAAGAGTGAATTGTCAAAAAAAAAAAAAAAAAGACCTATCTCTTTTTCCTTCACCTTGATGGAAGACATAATGACGTTAAGGAAAGATGTGAATGGGATTTCAGGACAACTACAGTTTCGAAACTGTGGTGACTCCACAGCGTTCTGAAGGTATGTTCATGCAGTTTAATGGAGGTTGTTGGAGGTTATTGCTAACTGTGAAATTTGCAGTGTTGGGAATAACAGTGTTAAAAATAACAGTGTTACTAACGCTGCTATTGTTTTTCAGGAACAGGTAATCTAATTAATTACTATTTGAAACGTAACAACACTGTTACCGGCAGTGAAACGTAAATCATTTCTATGCACTTGTATTTATTAACAGCTGTTATCCATCCTGGCTCGCTCAGTCAGGCACTGGAGGTGTGACGAGTCGAGTCTTTTGAACGGCTCCTTTAAGTGAATGATAAGAACCGATTCGTTTGCGAGCCGTTCTTATATTCAAATCGCCCACACTGCCTTCATGCTTCACCTGTGTGTCCATGAGTCTGAGGTGTCCACGCTGCCTTCACATGAACAACTAATGACATGTCCGAGTTTGAGTTGTCTGCAGCACACTCCATGCACTTGAACGCAGCTTTATGTGCAGCTAACTAAGCGGAGGAGTTATCAGTGAGTCCGACTGACTGGACTGAAGACATTTACCGCTGTATCGGGGGAGTGAGTGAAAAAAGTGGAGGTGCAGGATTAACTGGAGGAGCATCTTCTTCTATAAATGCAGATCCCCTTATGTGGTGGAAAAGCTGGGCCCTGGTGGACCCCAGCCTCACCAAAGTCATGGTATAGAAGCTCCGTTTAGTGGGAACATCGGTTCCATCTGAGGGAGTATTCTATAAGACGGAACTAATATCAGACAGAAGAGCCTCCAGATGGAAAAAGTTAGATAACTTGTCTTCCTGAACTCAAATTTACCAAAGGATAAGAAGGAGAGGCAGTAGAACCCACAGAGGATGAAACTACTTTATTATTTCAGGGATGTCTTTGATTTTGTTCACACTCATAAATATGAAGTTTGATGCAGTACCTGTCTATGCTGTTCTACTCTATGACACTGCAACCGTCAAACACGCTCAAATCAGTTTTCTTTTACACATTTAAAGGTTTTTCAAAAAAAATAACACAATAATTACTTTCCCAGGTAATTACATTCATGAAGGAGTAATTCCGTTACTAATGCAATTATGTTTTGGGAAAGTAACTAGTAACTATAATTAATTACTTTTTTTAAAGTAATTTGCCCAACACTGAAAATATCTGTTCTTGTCTTGTCTTATTAATGAGGACAACCCAGTGAAAAACAGGACTTAACCACCAACAGTAGGATAAAAAAACAAAAAAACAAAACATGAATTCAAGATTCAATAATGCTTATTGTCATTGTTTACACATAACAAAATTAAGACCGGTAGTTCTCAGCTAAGAAGGTGCAAACTTACGTACTCGGGTAAAATATAAAACATTCTATAAGAATATGTACACTATATGTATAAGAAGAAATGTAAAAACAGTACAATAAATAGATAGCAGCAGAGAAGTATGAGAATAGACCACCACTCGAGCTCACCATCCTATTCAGTCATCGTTCTCAATATGAACCACAAGAATTCACATCATGCACATCATTCACAGTGGCAGACTGTGAAAGGAGGTGCATTTAACCTGTGGTAATTTACCAGACATTAGATAAAAGTTGGCATATCATATTGTGTTAACCGAATCAGAATACATAAACTGGCACTACAGCCGTTGTAAACTTGAAATTAAATCAGTCAAACTAAGTCATGTATCAAGTAAAATGAAATGTAATTTTAGAGTAACAGACCACTTTCATCAGATATGATGGCAACAAAGTAAGCAAAGTATTGTAAATAAATAAATAAATAACAAAGCCTGTTTACCCTCCAGTATGAACTCATTCAGATGTAATATACATATATATATTAGGAGCGTTAGAGGGATTCAACTGACTGTATGTAATCATTCATTAAATGGAGCTTTAGCACCGGCTTCACTGTTTATACTGACCTAAATACTGCGATGTAGGTGGACCACAAGTACCCAAAACTTTCCAGATATATTTATTTTATTTTTTCAAATAAGTTGATCTATGTATTTAGGGTTACAAACAAAGGTCATAAAAGATGACCAGTATATTCCACGCTAAAGGAGATATTAAAGGAGGTATTGAAGTGCCTTTCCTTAACATTTAGAGCAGGGGTGTCAAACTCATTTTCTTTCAGGGGCCACATTCAGCCCAATTTGTTCTCAAGTGGGCCGGACCAATGAAGTAATAGCATAGTAGCTGATAAATAATGCCAACTCCAAATGTTTCTCTTTGTTTTTAGTACAAAAAAAGTAACATTAAATCATGAGAATATTTATATTTCCAAACTATCAAAACAAAAAGATGTGAATAACCTGAAAAAACTGACATTTCCTATGGAAAAATAACTGCAGCTTTAACAATAATATGCCTCAACTTATCATTTATGTATGTGTATTATGGATCATATCTACAAATACACAAAACAGTCAGTAACAGGCAAAGTATTGTTAAAATTGCACTTAATTTTCTTTAGACTTTTCAGGTTGTTCATATTTGTTCAAGGTATTCACATGTAATTGTTAATGATAGTTTGCAAATGTAAATATTTTCATTATGTAATATTATTTTTTCACATTAAACCAAGAAGAAAATTTGGAGTTGTCTTTATCTATAGGTTATTATGCTTTTTTTTTACCTGAGGTCACAATTTGTCTGTATGTGGAACCTGAACTAAAACGAGTTCAACACACTTGACTGTAAATATCTTGTGTCATTTTTGCCCTTTGCAAATTCATCCCAGGGCCTGGTTTTGGCCCACAGGCCGCATGTTTGACACCCGTGATTTAGAGTGAGTTGAACCTGCTCTTATCACAGCTGACCCTCAGATACTTCTGTGGTGACTCACCCTGTTCCTCAAATAAATAAATGAAAACCACTATTCATACAACCCAGCTTTAGGTCTCACACCTCACATGTGATAAGTTCGGTGTCTTAAACCTTTTGGCAAGTTGAGTCATCAGAGCCCCAGTGTGACACACAGTTGTTTAAGGCCTACTAAAATAATTTCTTCATTCCAGATTCTCCAAACCCAGGGTCACCCACTTGTCAGTTTGTTCCCTTCATGCTCAGCTAATGGACAGAAAAGGCATCGTTTTGCTCTGGTATTGTGGCTGCTTTGTTGTCCTGGAGCGGATGGACACACTAGCAGCCATGGAAGAAGTTGCCAGAAATAGGTTTAGAGGGGCTGGGGAGTGTTGCACAAAATAAATGAAGGCCCTAATCCCATTTGACATTCATCTAATGATAACCAAATTTCTAGTATTAGAGTGACAAAGAGGTGCAATAGGATCCACTTGACAGTAATAGCTTGGCAGCCAGACCACTTGACTTGGCCATAAATCTCTATGGGCCAAACTGAAGAGGAATAAGCAGTCAATCACAATAGATTGAGACACTTCAACTGAGAGATCACTTTTTGATTTTCCAACTGTGAACTTGCTCCATGACATGGGTGATTACAGACTTGAGCTGTTCAAGTTACAAACGGAAACAGAATCAGTACATTGTCCTTTATTACACATGTTGACGGGTGATAGGATTGTAAAGCTGTCACAGGTTTGAAAGTTTTGCTGTTCAGATCCAAATTGTGATTTTAGTGCTTTTTTTTGTGAGGGAGTGTAAGCAGGAAGGCCTTGGACTTGTGTGGTGTCCAGGAAAAGTAGCAGCTGAGCTACAGCAGAGGTTGATGCTGTTACTAATTGATTTTCATTTGGACATCTGGGCAAAACTTTAACGATATTTACTAAATGTTGAAAAAACAGAAGTGCGTAATGTCGGTTTTTCGATTAAATCACAAATGCGATGATTTGTTCATTTATTATCGCAAGATGACACGAGAAGTCAATTCATAAACATGGTGACGAACATAAATATCGTATTGATTTACATATATATTCATTATTATTTACTATATTTTACCCCTCTATCCTGTACTAAATTAAAAAATGATTCAGTTTCCTGGTGTGTCCACACATACCGCACCATGTCACCATGTTTATTTTAAAACTGTTCTTCTTCGTTTGTTGTATCGTCCGTCAACATCCGGTCTTTTTTATTCACATGACTAGTTGCAGAAAAAAGTCTGTTCATTGCAGTTTTGCATGATATACCAATTGTGCTACGCCCCAAAAACCACCTCTCCTCTTGTCAGTGCAAAAACGTTTAATTGAAAAACAAGAGTTTTGGCAAAATTGTCGTTTTTCCACAAGGTAAATTTTTATGTGCAAGTTATATTTGCGCAATTTAAGGGTCAGTGGAAAAGCGACAAGTGAAAACTGTCATTTAATCAAAGTTTACATCATTGCTGTGTATCCCACGAATGATTCCAAACGTCATACACATCTGAGAATCAATGTTCCGATGTACAGTGTCCACAAAGTCGCTTTACAATTATAGAATTTATGACAAAAGCAACTGATGAGATATGTTCATCAGATTAGTTCTGTGTACTCAGTGGTTATCAAAGTTTTTAATCACATTGCATTTGTGTCGAATCCAATTATTGGTCCATTTTTCTTCAATGACAGTAAAATTAGTACAAATGTTCACCTTGACCTTTGGCTGATTATATGTCACCATAACTGGATGACCTTCAACCAACCATCATTTTCCAGGTAGATGGTGCACCACCACATCAGGGACCTGCATGTTGGTGGGTTCTAAATCAAATATTTCCAGTCTGGTGGATTGGAAGGGGTGGTCCAATTCCCTGGACACCTCATTCACCAGATATCACTGCCCTGGATTTCTGTCTGTGGGGTTATGTTAAAGGTTTCATGTATCGAACAAAGATACAGGACATCAACGACCTGAAGTAAAAGATCACTGATGTCATTGAAACCACTGATGAGTCTACGATACAGACAACATGGAAATAAATCCAGTACCGTCTGGATGTGCTTCATGGAGTCCATATAGAGGTGGATTAAATGAGGCAAAAAAAAACTTCAATATCTACTTTTAATTTTGTAATAATTCCCACAGATTTGTTTATTCATTTGCTTTTATAATAAATTAGTTAAACTGACTTTGTGAACACCCTGTATTACAGATTCCTGTATCTATCTGCATCAGTATATAGCTTAATTTGATTTCTTTGTTTTTTTCTGATAGCAAATTATGAGTGAACTAAAAAAATGTGACGTACTGTATTTGTTTCTCTAGTACTGGAGTTCAGTATCTGGTTCATACTTTTTTCACAAACTTTTTCCTCAAAAAAGTATCTGACAGGAGATCAAATCAAACTAGGCTGTGCTTTAAACCACTTCCTCTTTCCTGTTCTGTCTCCAGTTGTACATTTGACACACCTCAGCCTCTGTAGCAGTCTAAAGATCTGTTTCCACTCTCTCACATTGTTGCAAGACTTGGTGAGAATAGTTCACTGACTACCGACAACAACGAAGACGACAGACACACTGGAGACACAGTTTAAAGAAGACGATGCAGTGATACAACACGTTTGTATTTCATCCCAAAAGTTGTATCAGATGCACACTTGGGCCACTTGCATCTTGAACATTTTATGAATGGATTGATATAAATTGGAGAATACTTAGACAAACTTTATTGTCATTCAAATTTTGTCGCATTCTTTTTGCAATCCCTAGTTTACATATAGTGAAACAAATTCCAGACTCATTTTCTATGACTCCTTGTTTTCTGGATTAATTAACACAAGCATTAACATACAAAATCTGTAACAGAAATTATAAAATTATTGTAAATATTTGCCGTCGTACATTGATAAACTCTTTTCTGTGTCCCTTTAAACATAAAATTGTTTTCAGCTCCACATTTGAGTGACTGTGGGACATAAGGACCTTTGCTGTTGTAGAGCTGTAGACTGCAGCAGGCACTCAAACTAACACATGACAGAACAGGTATTCTATCTGTGGTCGCCACAGGAGACCGTAAAGCATCACTGCTGTCACTATGCTCCAGTTTGATTTGTCTACGTGACACCAACAGATAGTCATTCATCATCTGTTCATTCATTCCTGTGTAATTAATGATTTGCTAGGTGTACAGGTATACAGAAGAGGTGTCGTGTCAGTATTTATCTCTGAGCATATGTAATATTTAGAGGCACTTGCTTTTTGTTTTTACTTTGTAGGTTGAGAGTTGTCCATCACTGGAGGGTCTATCACATTACTGTACTCAGTTCAGTGACAGATCCTGCAGACGTGACGCTGACAGGGATCACCCACCTCCCCTCAGGTGTCTGCTGGTGCAGACAGATACTTCAACAATGCCTTGGGCTGTTTCTTAAAATTGAACTATTCACAACAAATCACCCCAGTGGACGTGCAGGGAAAACCCAATAGAGGCGGGGCTGACTCAGCACAAACACAGAGTGTGTGGGAGCCAAGTCAGAGCCATGGCCTGCAATGCACTTCAAAGCTGTGTAAAAAGTGTTTGAATACTTATATTTAACCTAGTCTTAAAATAACCAATATCTAAGTTAACTTTTAAACAGCAAGACTATTGCTTCCATTGCATTGCCCTTGGTAATTTGTAGGTAATTCATAATAATGTACATCAAACACAGTATCATTTAGAGTGTAGTCACACCTGGAAAGTCCTTTGTTCCGCTTGTTTAATTCGGATCGAATGCGGACTTTATTTTTTCGTTTGGGTCAGATCGCATTCTCATTGCACTTTTTGCTAGTGGACCAAAATGTGTACACAGAAACACACATGACGAACTGTGCTGGCACTGGACAGAAAAGTTGGGGGTGGGGCGAATCAGAGAGGGCGGGTGTTGATGAAAGCAAACATGGAAGTCCTATGTACAGTTATCGTTTTCAGAATATGTATTCTATTTTTGCAGTCACAAATTTACAAAAATAATGTTAACTGTCAAGAACAGCTCATTCGGTTCTGGTTTCGTAATATGGGCGTCTGACCAAATGTCAATGAGACGTTCAGTCTCCTCACTGCTCCACGTCTGTCCACGGCTCATGGCTAAAGCTATTAGCTCTGACTACCCATGAGGCTTGGCTACTTCCAGCGGCTACGGTGGCTCGTCAAGCACAGAAAGGCACATGGTTCCTTTGTTTGTTTCGGCTCGAGGCCGATTATATTCACACCAGAAGTGAACCAGTCCAGAGTTCATTTGAAAGTGGACTGAGACCTTGTTTGCTTGTTTGATTCGAATCAGAGTTCGCGTGTTTGTATTCACACCTAAAAATAAGTCTGGACTTTCTGGGGAAACAAACTCTGGTCCGTTTTAAATGGACCAAACAAAATAGGTGTGAATACACCCTTAAAGACCTCATCTGAAGTCCTGGAGGTCCAGCTACTTCTTTATCAAACTCAGAGTGGTATGGGTAATGAAAAGATATATTTAAATGTTTGGTTTATTTGGATCAATTTATTTTTAGGCCACTTTTAATATGCTATATGCAGTATTTGTACTTTCAGTCAGTAGAGTGTTTGGAATAGCTCTGAAGGTTTGCCAGTGATGTTAATGATTATACAGATGTGACCTACACATATTCGGAGTGATGGGGGATTTATGTGACCACTAGAGGCAGTAGTGAGTCACTCTGCTGGTCTCTCATTGTGAAGAAAAGTAACACCACAGGGCCTTTGAACCACTAAGAAACAACTTTTAGAATCTAAAGAACAAAGTGATAAAAATGGAGACCATTGTTTTCACCACTGGACACTGCTCTAGATGAAAAGAATTTGATGCTGAAATCACAGCGATTCTTCTACATGAGTGAGTTTGATTCTGAGGCTGATGAAGGTATAAACTTATTATGTGATGTTATTATTTTTGCTGTTTTGCCATTTGTTGATCCACAGTTCAGACTAAACTGTGACAGTTCTGACCTTATTTGGACGATTCCAAACAGATCAAACAAATCAGATGAAAAACTGGACTCATCTCATGAAATTGCATCGTATGTCACGCCAGTTCTTATGGCATTTGGTGTGATATGTGTACGGATTTTTGTTCTTTTGTGTGTTATTCAACATCATGGTCGTGTGTCAATTTACGCCAAGATCTCCAGTTCACATAACCGTAACTCCTAACCCTAACTGTTAGTGTGTGGTGTTTGACGCGGTGAGAACATTACACGGAACGCTTATAATGTGCCAAATAAAAGTAGTGTGTATATTTATGCAGTTTCATGAAATCACATTGAAAACTGAGGTGATTTGTAGTTTTTCTGTGGCTTGTTCTGCCTAAAAACAGAGCTAAGCTAACAGAGCTATAGTGTAAACTAGCCCTCTTCCCTCTGGTCGATATAGAACGTAACTGCTAAGGCATTATGGGAATAAGATCACACATGTTGTATTTGTGCCATAAAACAGAAAGGAAACATCCTCCAATTGAGTTGTAGCTCACAAATGTTGCTCTCACGTGCATGTGTTTTACTTGTCGGTCCTCATTATGAGTAATTCTGGGGCGGGCGGATACGTCAGCCTCTTGTCTTTGATCAGTCTGAGGGAAAACAGCAGGGGTATGTAGTCGTCATGGTGCGACTGTCTCCTTGTTTTTCAGCCTTATTCAAAGCTTTGCTCTTATCTGTTTACAGATCCCTCCCTGGACATTCTTTTTCTCTTAAGTTTCCTTTTCACTGGGCTTAATTTCTAATGATTACACAAGGGTAGATAAGCCTCCTGGCTTTGATGGTTGACGTCTTCATATTTAACAATACTATCAGTCCACATGGAGACACCACTTTAATACCCTGCAGATGTAAACAAAATTTGCTTTCCATTTTGCCGCTCCAATAGATAGAAAGGTCCACAAGGACACTGAATATGATGTTGATGTACTATTTACCAAGCAATTTTTTCCCCCAACAATGGATGTAAGCAAAGCTGACAAGATAAAGTTAGAATATTCTTCCTCAAGGCTTTGAACAAATGCAGATTCCCATAATCATGATGTGGACTTTGACCAAGTAATAACTCTAATGCATTGTCTGTAAGACATGTCTTAAAGGACTGGTTGTCCTTCACTCCCATTTTTTTCTCATGATGATATTGCCTTGGCATTTATTTTTACTCCATGCAAACTACAGAAATATCTTTTTTGTGTCCACCTCGCCTTGAAAGGAGAAAGCTCTTACTTCCAGATTCTGACTCCTTGTCTTTTTGGGTTGTAATATTTACATAAATAATTGATCACAATGAATTCTCATCACTGCCTGGTGGTAAAGACCCAGGTGTGACATATGAATGAGAGATGACACAAAAAAACAACAAGGGAACAAATTATGTACGAGTAATTGAATAAGCAAGAATAAATGAGTTCAAATATTAAAGCTGCAGCAGCTGAAACCAAGAAGAGAAGGGTAATGAAAAAAGGGAATTAGGGAATTTTTGCCCAATGACACCACAAGCTGCAAACTTTTTTGGTAGCATGCTGTTTGCAGCATGGTAATAACCAGGACAACAGTTTGGTTATACATAGGTAATAAAGTAGTGATACCATGTAATTACCAAACCAATACCATGTAGTAGCCAAAACTTTAACTGTAAATAAAAATTGTAATTACCATATTATACAGCTGAAATTAATATAAAGATAAAACTGTAGAACTGACTGTCAAAAACAACCTGTTTTTGTTTAATTCTGTGGTAATACTGGACTAAAACAAACATCAAGAGGCCAAAGAGGACATGACACAACAATGTCTGAGGGGAAATCTGCACATATTACAAGAACTTAGTGAAGATGCGAAAATATCAGGCAACACGATATTTATAAGAAACCTCAAGATGAAGGTTTTAATTGAGCCCATTTACATACACACTAATACTACGGTGATTATCCCATTTCTGGAGTAATCAGATTAATCGTGTAAATAATATAATCTGTGTAACTTCACTTGAAGTATTAAATAATACTCCAAACTGTCTAAGTAAAGTATTGTCATATGCCAAGTACTGGTGCATTTAATTAGTTCTGTATGCTTGAAAAATTACATTTGTTAAATGTTATGCAGATGCAGAGTGGTGTTGATTAAAAAACCTAAAAACTGTCTTTAGGAAGTTTCAGTCTCATTTTTGCTCATTGTTAAGGAAAAGGTCTTAAAAGGGTTCATTAACTCAAGGGCCACCTCAATGTGAGCACCGGCTCCAGACAGATAATTAAAACACGGTGAGCTGACAAAGAAAAGAATTGTTCTCTCCCAGAAGCTGGGCTTTTTTTGACCCCGTTTTGTTACTTCAGGCTACTCTCTGCAATGAGACATAAATAATTATATTTTCCTTTTTCTCACACAATCTTTTTTTTTTCCCTCGCAGGTTTGCTTTGATTGTTTTCCACATATTTAGAATGAAATGACTACAAGGACCTCGAAAATAACAATAGCAGCATATGAATCTTCTTTTTTTTTTTTTTTTTACTTTTGAAAGAAACTTGTGATGAAAAAGTTCCTGTAATGATATCTGAAGGTGTATTTAATTAGAGCACATTTGGCTTCTTACTGTTCTTTATACTATACCTGAATAGGTAAGTTTAATATGACTAGAAGACTTGATTAATGGTTTTGAAAAAAAAATGTTTTACAGATTCATCGACAACTACATTAACCCATAAAGACCCAGTGCTATTTTTGTGGTAATCCCCAAATAGTTTTTTCCTCTCTATTAAATTTTCTTACATGGTTTACCACCATTTATTCTAATATTATGTGCTATGTTTTCCATTTTTAAGTGAATATCAGGTATTTTCCTGTATGTAATTCACTGATTATGTAGATATTCACAGAAGCTCAAATTAAAGTTGAGGGTTATATCAAAAACAGAGAAAACTGAAGAAAATGTGACTTTCAGTGAAATCTATCATTAAATGAACATAAACCAAGCGTCTCCATCCACTGTCATTTATCAAACTCCATGGATTTTATTGGTGAATAAATGTTGAAGATGACGATGTTTCCATGGTAACTACAGAGCCTCTGAACGTCCAAATGGGTCATATCTGATGACCATGAAAAGATGACAAACTGCATTTTACACCAAATATTTACATGTGTTGATAGGATTAGTGGATCAACAGGTATTAAACTTTTTTGATCAGTAGAGCCTTTTGGTCGCTGGTGGATGTTTGGGTCTTTATGGGTTAAAATACAGCTGTGAGAAAACAAGGCTGAAATATTGGTAACAGTGAGGAATTTCATATCGATTTTTATGGTCAGTATTTATCAGCTATGTCATATTTTCTTCCAGGGCCGGACCCATTATGTTTTTAGAATTTCATTCATCATCTGTGATATTTCATGAATGTTTGATGAAATTTCTACTAATTGTTTCAATGTTTAAGGTGCAGAAGTACCTTAAAGTGTAATACCCTTCACGACCACTAGATGAGTAAACTATTACCCATCAACAAGATTTCAGTGTCAGTTGTGCTTGTCAGCTTTATCGTCAGCTTTATTTGTATTTTATTGAAAGCTTCATTGAATAAAACACATTTTATTCCTGACAGACACCTTGGCAATATTTAGACAATTAGACCAACAAGACTAGATCAGATGAGCTGGTGTTTAGCATTAGTACACTCATCACTCATTATACCCCCACAGCTCCAACTTTTGTCCGATTATAGTCATTTCAATAATTGCAGGTCAGAGGCCAGTGGCTGACATCATTGTGACTCTGTCTACTGCTTCTACATAACACCTTTCTGTCTATTATTCAACACTATTCCGGGGTTTTTGCCGCTCAGTCAACTCCGGCCAGAAGGGTATTATAATCTGTCCATTCAATGACGTGATTGCATTATCTGAAGAATACATTGAGATATCTGCACCAAATGTATACTGTGGATGCATCTTGACATGGCGCAGAAGTCTTTTCAAAGATGTAATCGCTATATTTGGCCAAGGGGTATTAAAAGCACCAGCATGTTATGTTTATCGCATTGTTTTCAACCATTTTGCCATATTTATGAAAAAAAGCTTCACTGGCAGTTGGTAATAGTTAAGACTTCGGGCCGACACCTAAAACCCTGTATATTACTGTGTATAAACATTATTGATATGAAGATGACATGTCTCTCTCAGGAATATACAGTCACGGAAAAAAATATTAGACCACCCTTGTTTTTTTCTATTTCTTGTTCATTTTAATGCCTGGTCCAACTAAAGGTACATTTGTTTGGACAAATATAATCATAACAACAAAAATAGCTATAGTAGTTTAATTTCAGAGCTGATATCTATCCATTTTCCATGTTTTCTTGATAATAAC
>JAPQRP010000003.1:10180009-10192497 GCA_037367295.1 Apogon hyalosoma
GTGCACATAAATTTGTCACACCTAATGTCAGTGTGCATTTTTAGTCGTAGTCATTAGGAGTGGAAAAGAGTCCCGTAAAGTGTGTGTGTGTGTGTGGGGGGGGGGGGGCATACATCTCAATATTTTTTTTTCCTTCCATCATTCAAAAATGTTGAAAAATGTGTTATTTGCATCTTGTTTCATCATTTTGATGTCTCCTTCTTGGAGAATAACCGCAGCCATTTGTGCACAATTATGCATCCAAACCTGTTTGCACCTCCTTTTGAGACGTGTTAAATATAGATGCAGTTTCTATCAGCAGAATTGCCTCTGGGTTTGATAAATCACTTTGTGTGTGCTAAATTAATATATTTACATTTTCTCCTCCCCCCACACGTACAATTGTGTGTAAACGCCTCATATTACATATTCATTGTAGCAAAAGTACGAACTGAATACAGACGCGCTATTCTTGCACCTTTGAAAGACGCAACCTTTAGTGCGCACTGTTAGTAAATCAGTTTGGACATTTTTTTGCACACGTTTTAATATACGCAAACCTTTAGTAGATCCGGCCCTCTGGGTTTACTGTTGTAGCAGGTGCACAGACCTTAAGCTGATGTTCCAAATGTGTTTTTGCGATCCAAGGTAACACTGATGAAAGTTTTCACCATCTCCTGTCCTGTATGTCCAGCTGTTCCACAATGTCTGCGTGCACGTGCTTAAGTGTGAGGTGCGTCAGTCAATGACTCAATTACTTTATTTAATTTATAAATTTGGAATGTTTTGTCCTGTGATCCAGAGGGAGCGCTGCAGCACCCTGCCCACCCTTACTTCCCACGGCCTTGTGTGTTTCTGTTTCTGATTGTTAGTTAGCTATCTGCATTTGTAGGCACATGACTGTCTCCTTTGCCTGCATCCAAAGCCTGAACATTGACTTCAGTTTAGAGAAATTAGGTCAGTTTTACTGCAGAAATGCTTACTTTTGCTCCCAAGTTTTCAGTATCTGTCTCCTGCTCCTAAAAATGCAACAATGTCTAACACTAGCTACTGTTAGCTTAGAAATGGAGTTAGCTAACATCATCAAATGGTTGGCTGATAATAGAATACACACTCAAATACAAACTTCACACGTGCATGTCTTACATACTGAAGTAAAACTTGAATGCAGTGTTGTCTAAAAAAAATCTGTCCAACTCAGGATACACATTAGTTACTAGGCGTGTGGGTATTTTGGGTGTTAGCTGTTAGCTTACCAACATGTAAGACTTTTTAAAAAGTTTTTTTATTGAAATGCATACAGGAAGGTATTTGCCAGGTCACATGGGCATAATCTCATATGTTTTTCTTGTAATAGATGTGGGGTTTTTTTATACCAGGAATTCTGTCCATCCGTCTGTCTGTCCGTCCCGCTGAGATTTTTGTTCATCCCATTTCTTGGACACTCTTCAGCCCATTCTTTTCAAATTTGACACAGGTTCTTTACCACTTGGAGAGGTGCAGTGCAGGGTTTGGTGCCTGAATTTCAATTTTGGGATTTTTTAAAATTATTTTTATTATTGAAATATATTTTATTTCAACTTAAACAATTTGTCCAACCAGTTTCTTGGCTATCATTCACCTGATTCACCAAATTAAAAAAAAAAAAAAAGACTGAAAGTTAAGACTCAAATTAATCCCTGGGTAGGCAAGGTATGAGTGAGCAGGAGGGGCACAGTGTTGTGCGACATGGTGGGGCTTTAAGTGGGCTCTGCTTACTTTTTCTCTTTTTGTGTTTTTGCAGCGTAGAACGTGTTGTGTCTGACACCAGTGTTTGTCCAATGTCCTAGCTGTGTGTTTGTCGAAACATGTGCTCAGATTAACTTAAACAGGCCATTTTAGTGCTCTGCCTTGCCTGTAGGTGGTTGTAATTCCATTACAAAGTGTTCCTGAGCCAGGCCATCAAGGGTCAGCAGTAGCTGTGGTGTGTGTGCTGCTGTTATTTTCAGCATTCACATTCATAAAGGTTTCTAACATCCAGTGAAACAAACATTGGCCAAACTTTCATCAACACAGACAATTCTTGAACCCTGACAGGTCTAGACTGTGCAGCAGCTCTTTAATGAAAGTCTGTAAACCAAAGGCCCAGATGACACTGGAGGGGAAAATGCTGAATAGGCTTGTATTTTCTCACTGAAGGCTTTTCATGTATCAGAAACAGACAACAAGCTCAAAAGAATAATGAGACTATAGGAGTTGAAGAGCAAGGGTGAAGCTGTTTCTTGTGTAAAGTTTGAAAGGAAAATGTTCACTGATGGGATGAAAAAGGCCCATTTATTCTGGACAGGACTTGATGAAGCCTGAAGCCAGCCTTAGTGTGTCATCAGCACTTCCAACATCTATGGAGTACACTATTTTAAACATCGCATTTAGGAGAAAAGAGCTGCTGGACATTGTTAAGCAAGAAAGTGCTTGAACCCATGATGCATAAGATACGTCAGCGAAAAATTAAAGCGCTCAGTGAAGTGCTCCTCCTGATTATGGTTGGCCTTCAAGCCCACATTCAAGGTGTATTTACACAAGTGATAAATGTTAACTGCAAGGTGTCTTTTTTTTTTTTTCTTACCTGGGCCATGTTATTAAGATAAACACAGATTGTTGTAGGTGACGTTAATGTGATTTCCTCAGCTCAGTGAACAAAGCAAATGTCCTTTGAAGGGTATTCTGTGTTTAATGTAGCATATTTCAACACATGCTAATAAGATTATGTTTATGTAGCATCTTAACCCTATAAACCAAAACGTACCCCCATGTATTTTTGTAATATATAGGCTTTTTGTGAACTGTCAGTGTTAATATCTCAGTATCTTCTGTTCCAATAGTGATTGAGAGTCTGGTTTAGCTCTAAATGTTAAGTGTCATGAGATAACTTTAGTTATGATTGGATTGGATTGGATTGGATTGGATTGAATTGAACTGGATTAGATTGGATTGGATATAGGACAGAGTATATGTTTTGTTGTATGGCTGACATTGTTTGAATATGTTTTGAGTCCAGGAGGCTGCACAGGATCGAGAGATCTCTAAGGCTACGTTCACTCAGCAGGTCTTAACGCACAATTTGGATTTTTTGTGAAATCCAATTTTTTTGTGTGCTGGTTCATGTTACACATTAAATGTAACTTCTATCAGTTTTGAGTATGAACTGAATGTGACCCAGAAGTGACCCACATGCACAAAAGAGGTCCTGACATAATATGTGACCACGCAGGCATGCACTGTATTTACGGAATTAAGTATGTTTTTCCCACCGCTCCTGCTCCTGGGATGCAGAATTGTGACTTTTGTCACATATCAGTGACATTGAAGGTCAGATACACTGCAAAAATCAAAATATTGGAAAATCGTATTTCAAATCTTATTTCAAGAAATCTTAAAATAACTTTCACTTGTTCCATTGGCAGATTTTTGGCTTGAGTTTTTGCAGATTATCTTGGTAAGATTTATTGAAATAACATTTTCCAGATCCACTGTCTAAAAATAAGTTCTTTATATCTCACTGAAAAGTTACTCTTTAGGTGATTATATCTTATTTTAAGTGTGATGAGATATTTGGATTAGAAATGAGAAAAATACACTTGGTAAGATTTGGATTTTTGCAGTGTAAATGCGACCTGGCCGTTCAGACTGAAGTCGCATTGCAAAATATGATACGTATCAGATATAGGACCGCATACGAAAGTGGCCTGGGTCGGATTTGAGAAAGTCGGATTTGTGCTGTTCAAACTGTCTTTAACAGATCGGATACAGGTCACATATGGGCAAAAAAATTGGATTTGGGCCACATTTGCCTGCAGTCTGAACATAGCTTAACAGAGCTTCATTTTAGTCTGAATACGTCATTTTCTACTCTTAAAATTGTGCTTTTTGAGTAATTGTAGTTGTTGACCTGAAAACAAAGAAATTACTATGTAAGCCAAGGGGGATAGATATCATACTTGTCAAAATGCAGACTCAACCCTGAACCCCTACCCGCTCAGACCTGCTCTCAGTTTTTTTCCAGTGTACAATAACACTTCAGTGCCATCGATCAATCAGTCCAAGCTTAAAGGTCTTTATTTAGTCAGCGCTACATTCACAGGGGAATAGAGATATTAGTTCTGTCCAAATTGATTTATTTTTTACGCTGTATTTCTCCCAGATACTTTGCTTGGCTATTGTGTTTTTCAAGGATAATGGAAGTCATTGTAAAAGCTGTTGGACATAAACGATAGCTTGTAAGAGCAGTCATAAACATTTGGATAAGTGAGGAAGCCACTAAATTATCATTGATACAAGTCATCTTGAGACGCAGTAATTCACGTAACTGTCTCTTCAACTTAAATGCCATATGAAATTGTAATGGTCACAGAGAAGAGCATTAGAGCTTAATGTTAGAGCCACGGTTGAACTTTTATGGTCACTAATAACATATACGTGATTTTTTATCTTAGAGTATAGGCGTGTCTCTACTTCCTCCTATTCGACTTCGACTAACCCTAACCCCCCCCCACCCCCCCCGACCCTTTGTATCATGTTTTCCTCCCAACCCTTTATTGACACATGGATCAAGAAGGCATTGCTTTCCCTTGTCCCCCAAAACCCAGCAGGGTCAGATGGGTTTGCACCATTCTTCATTCAAACAGCAGTAGCCATTGTTGAAGCATCTTTATTTCATATTTTTAATGGTACCAGTGGGAGTGGGAGGCTGACACTGTACAAAGCCAAGGCTGATTTAACCTCCAATAGGCCTCATATCTATGACTTTGGATATGGGTTCTTCTATGAAACTGGTCTTAAAAACAGGACATGGGACTAAAAATGCAAACCAGATGTAGATTAATGTTATGAAGCAAGTTTGGAGGCACTTTGGGTCTATATTAAAGATAAATACTTACTGAGATAAAAGAGAAACTATTTTTTAGATAAAACATATTTTTATATTCTTTTACATTATATTTATTACAAAAATCTGTATGTAACACAGTCAAAAGGATGTGAAAATTGTGTGCTACAATTTTTTTGGAATATCTCTTTATTCTCTCACAGGTATATTTTGGAAAGTGAACTAATTATGCAAGGCAGAGTGTTTCACAAAAATGACCGCTGCTGCAAAATCATTTGCAATTTATATGAGTTTTAACTGGGCAGGTTCTGCATGTAACATAAGTGGACACGATGGGTTACATACAAAACCTGGAACTAGACTGAGATTCATGAAAAACCCACATGTCTGGATTAGAAAAACCACTAGGATTATCAAATTTAACAAAGTGTCTTTATTTATAGCAGTATATAAGACCATTTCCAGCCATGTTTCCAGATCAAATGCACTGACACCTAGGTAGCTTTTCATGTCCCAATTTTGGTCCTATTTTTGGCCTCAATATTTTATTAAAAATTCATTAATTTTCAATTTATGATAATCCAGAGGCCGGATTTTATTTTATACAAATGAATATTCATCACTACACAGTCACTCCCAAATGTTCATTTTTCCAGATGTGTGTGTTTTGTTTTTTTTGTTGTTGTTTTTTCTTGATGCTTATTCTGTTTTTTTTTTTTTCAACCTTTCTGCTCATTGACAGCTAAGAAAAGGATACATTAGAGATACAGATTTGTGAAAATGAGCCTACAGTACACAGTACAAATGTATATATAATGTATATATGAAAAACTGTAACTATCTAAGAAATGCATGTCAATGGAAAATTATAAAAAGCAATAAATGCATAATTATTAAATAAATAAAATTTGTTAATTTTGGGATGGCTCAGAGCAAGAGTATATATTTTTTTGCATTTATCTTAGGTCATCATTAGGTACATCCTTGGGGGAAATATGTCTAAATGTCTCTTTTATTATTGGGTCTAAAAAGCTGGACAGTGTCAGATACCAGAATGAACCCAGTTTCATAGAAGCACCCATATTCTTTTTTGGTGTTCATTGCTGCTGTCATTCAGGTTGTGGTTTTGTTAGCGCTGCTCTGAAAGTTCTAAACGACATACCCTCTGTGCTGGTTGCAGCTTTTTGTTGAATGTTGAACAACAGTTTTCCATCATTTGTTTGCTTGTAGCTGTAACGGCCTCCCCCAGCAGGGTGCTGCTTGTAAAATTAGATGTCCATCTCTCTCAGCAACTCCATGTGTCATTAGGTATCCCCCAGAGCTTAATCCTGGGCCCCACTCTATTTTCCATCTTTGACATTAATGACATCATCCCTGCTGTTACTAATGCACATATTCACTTATATGCTGATGTTACATTCATGAATGCCATCAGTTCATCTCCTGATGCTGTTATAGTCTCTTTATTGTACTTTTTTGAAATACAGCATGCTTTTACTTATCATATCCTTAAATACCATGTTAGCACAGCACTGTGTCCCTTCCAAACTTGTACCTCACCACTAAAAGGGAATCAAAGGTCAAACTTCTTTATATCTGTTGCCAAAGAAATGGTTGTTGAAGTGACCTTTTTCTTCTCGGGTTTTATTGAAAACGCAATCTATAGACTGGCTTGCAGTGAAACATTCAGGATTCCTTTGCAAGTATGGAAAAGTATGGAATTTGATTTTATACATTTCCAGGTCTGGAAAACATAATATTAGGAATGTCTAAAAAAAAAGAAATGGATGGGTCTGTTTTTTAAGGCACTTGCTAGCACAGCTAAAATGTTTGTGTGAGAGCACATACAGTAGGCTAGGCATCCCAGAAAACATTTGAGCAGATTGACAAGTTGAATGCCCAGCCTTCTGCTCTTTCCCTCCTTCCCATTTTAAGGCCCGCCCAAGTGTCGTCAAATTCCACTGCTGCTTCGACGGACAGGTGATGTTCACACACTGTTCGTGAGTGAGCTGTTCAGTATGCCTTTTATGACCACTGGCAGAACTCAGAATGGGTGGATGTAAATTCTGACAACTGACTCGTAAATCCCAAATATAAAAACTGGTTGGCTGGTTGGAATTTTTTACTAAGACATCTGGAAATTAGGGTCTGAAAAAAGTATGGAATTTTTAAATTTCAAATGTGTAGGAACCCTGAACACTTAAAGGTGCTGTATGTAGGAATTCTTTTCCAAGTAATCATAAAATGGCCCTGACTGTCACCAGACATTAAGGAATCACGTTCATTTCAAATACTGATGTCACTGACAGTAGTAGTCCATCCAGAATATTCACATTTGAAAAGCTTCGTGTCAGCCCCTAAATAATGTTTATGTTGTCATTTTTTGTTTTGGTCTGATGCTCCGCCCATCACCTATCTACCAATCACCAGTCAGTAGTTTTTGTTCATCCAGGTTGCCAATTCCACTGAGCTGCATCTGGAACATTTCTGATTATAAATGTCTGACGTTTATCCATTGTAGTGTTTGTTTTATCTGAAAAAATGTCTTTCTGTTGTGTTAACACTTGTTCAAACATTTCCTTTTGAAGCAATTCAGTTACCTGTGCTAGTGATACATACTCATCTTCAGGTTTAGCTTCTGCTCTATTCTTTGGTGGCAGACACGCCAAAAGCAGCCCTTTGTCCCAGCAGTAGCACAGTGGAAGCAGCAGCACTATCTCCATAGTTCCCCTTGTCTGCACCTCACCCAGCTGTGGTGGTATCCCAGCCAGCTGTGATTGTAGCCCGGCTGGCCGTGGTGCTGTCCTGACTATCTATGATTGTCACACGGCTAGTTGTGATTGTCGTCCGGCTAGCTGTGGTGCTGTCACAGCTAATGGTGGTTGAAGCCTGGCTAGTGGTGGTTGTTGCCCAGTTAACAGCATTTGTTTTCAACCGGTCCGCTGTTGGACCAGGTGATCTCTTCTCCCAGCCCCAGTATAAATACCACTGTGAGACTCGTTGCTTGCCATGGTGTAGCTCCTTGTAATAGACGCTCATGCTGGATCTGGCAACCCCTAGTCTGGGGGGAGGGGGAGGGGATACCATGCTCTGCAGTATTTTGGATGTGACTGCAGTACCAGTTTTGGCCGCAATCCTACATATAGCACCTTTAAAGTTGACACAATCCTTGCAATTTCTGACTTGTCATAAATGCACCATGTGAATACATAACTTTCCTGTCTGTGCTGTGGTTAAATGGGATATTACTAAATGTAATATCCGCGGGCCCACTTTCATTCCTATTTTTAGGACCCTCCTCTCCCCATCTAAGGTAGTTATCTGAGAGTAAACCAGAGTAAAACCACAATAAAACCCCTAAAAAACACTAAAGCTTGATACATTTGTGAGTCTCAGCAAGTACCTAAGGACATTTGCATGATGTCTGTCATTGTTGTACCTCTGATTAAGTGCTTTCAAGTGCCTTTGTGTAGTCACTCTTGCAGATTATTTTATTGTTGTTTAAATGCATTTGGTCTGTTGGATTGTATCTAGTTTTTTATTGTGTTTTTTTCTCCTTTTTTCCTTAAGGAGCATATGGACAACAGTAAAGCCACAGAAATGTTAAATTATGTTCAGTTTATCTCGTCAGATGTTTGTTTTTTCTATATACTTTGTGAAATTAACAACACTTAAATCCAAATAAACTTTCTTTTTCTTATTTTAGATAAAACATTGGAGCAGCTGAGCGTAGTATTACAAGCTTTATGTCTCATGATTTCACTATCTTTGTGCTTTTTGGCGATAATGATTGAGGCTTAAAATGTTCCACTGTACGACTGTTTCCATTTGTCAGCTGCTTCAGTTCAGGGTGTGGAACTAAAATTCTATCAAATTTTAGCTTTTGAAAATTGATGTGTCACTCTTGAATAATACAAAACAAAATATAGTTATTATGTCTATTGTTCTGTGCAACACCAGAGCATTTTACAGATTGCAAATTGCCAAAGCCATTCCTGAAATTAAATGCATTTCTTTTCTTCTTTTTTTCTCAGAGTGTTTTTGGCTGAACAGTTTGAGTCCCTTCAGTCCCACCTGGACACAATGATGCCTGCAGCTAAGAAGCCCTTCCTGCAACAGTTTTATTCCCAGGTATGCTAGATGAAAATGTGTGATGTTATGTGCTTCTTGTGCACCCTAAACATTAATATCCCAGTGGCATTCTCTCCTTAATTTCCAACCATCACCCTGGGGCATGAGTTTCTTTAAAAGCTCGTTTCTCTTCAGAGACAAAATGATTTTGTAACTACAAACCTGTCATTCACCCCTACTCTCGATCAACAAAGGCGAAAATTGAGTGTCACTCAGAGCCACAGATGCAGTTTTTTCTCAGCCTTCCCTTTTTCTGTCTACTTGACATTTGAAATGTTCACGTACACAGTCAGGTCTGTTTTCCCTCAAACATAAAATGAATGTCATGTCCTGTGATTTCACTCTATTCTACTTTGTTTTCAAGAAGTGCAACTTCATGTTGCATTCTCAGTGACGTTATTATACCTGCACAGTAGTCATTGACTTTGACCTTTTAGACCGTCGCTGTGTAGTGCTTACATAACATTTATATACTGACTATAAAAGGCATGTATGTGTTTTCTTTGCTTCCTTACAGACGGTGTCAACAGCGAGTGAGCTGCGGAAGCCAATATATTGGATTGTGGCAGCCAAGGCCATTGATTATGAACAGATGTTGCTCATGATGGCTGGTGTTAAATGGGACATAAGAGAGATTATGTCACAGCACAATGTGTACGTGGACGTCCTGTTGAAGGTAATGTTACATAAGAAACAAGTTGTAGACTGCGGATGTAACATGATATAAAGTCTGATAATTGAACTGTTTATTTAGACCATCATATACACAGCCTGGCTAAATAACCCCCTCCCCTTTTGGATTTAACCAAGCAAGTAACTTGGAGCCTTCTGTTGGATGTTTACTGTAGTAGTTATTAAGTTTCAGTCACAAGTTGTTTAACTCTAACCCATGCAGTGAGTAGCTTTGTTATTTCTTAAACAACCATTAGTTTGGTGGAAAACATCAAGATTGGACTGGGTTTCAAAAGAAAAAGGTCATGTGGTCTGATGAGTCCAGGTTGACCCTGTTCCAGAGTGATGCATGAAGTGATTACCCACCATGCCTAGTGTCTGCAGTCTAGGTTTGGTTTCAGCAACTTGATGGCCCAATCCCAATTCATCCCTTGGACCTCCCCCTTTACCCCTACCCTTTGGCCCTTGCATTTGCCACTACCCCTTGAAATGGAGTTGCAAGGGGTAGGGGTTGAAACTGAGACAACCGTTCCAGACCTGTTTCGTCATCAGCAGTCATCGATGCCGCTATAAACAGATACGACAACTTTGTTTCTGAAAGAATTCCCCATGCTGTCAGCAGCTGTAACTGTTTCTGTTTCATGGGCTTCGGGCATCTTTTTTGCGGCTATCAACTATAAACCACAGAGATGTGATCTATAACAAATTGAAATGGCATTAAATAGACGGTCAAATTAATAAGTTATGTACGAAGAAAATATGTACATTTGTCTGTTTCTTCTTTATAGTTCTTCTTGGTAGTTCTGAACTGAAGAAGTCTCTTGGATGAGAGACGAAACATTTTCAAAACAGCTAAACCAGTCCAGTTGAACCAAGAAGAACTACCAAAAAGAACAATAACCTGGGCAAATGAGAACCTACACAGACATTTGTGTGTTTCTTTCATCTCACTGCTGCACTTTTTTGCTGTATTTACCTCCATCTTGCCGATGATTCAAACAGAATTATGGGAAATTTGTCATACCATTCTGTTTGTAGTGTGGTCCTGAAAAATCTCCATTTGGAGGGCCAAACCGCCCTCCCCCTCAGCTCTTCCCTTTCCAACTAATTGAGAATCAGGACACCCCTACCCCTTCACATGAACACACAAAATGGAGGGGTAGGGGTAAGGGGTGAATTGGGATTGGGCCTATGTGTCAAAAAATAAATGTTGTGCAGTTGCATTAACTTATCATTAGCCTCATAGCATAATTACCAGTCATATTTTTGGCCAAATTGTGATAACTGCATAAAATCAATCAGTAGTGTTAGGAAAGTAAAGTTAAGTAGATATCACAATTTGGCCAAAAATATGACTTAGGCAATTATACTATGAAGCTAACGTTATGAAAAAGATGCTATAGTGAATACATGGCTGAATCAAAGCTAAAGGCCGTCGAAAAGCAAATACATATTGGAGTTCAGGACAATTTTTTTTGGCTTGGCTGTGTATTTAAAATCCAGTATGACATAACCAGATCTATGTGCACACTTTCTTAGCACTGTGCCAGCTATGGAGGCATGTCTGAGACCATCCACTGTCATTCAACATGTCACACTCCTCTTGGACAGTACTATGAGCAGGATGCAACAACAGTTCCTTTGCAAAAAAGGGTGAATGGAGAAGTTGTGTTTGAACTTTTGCATATGAAGAAGTGCACTGTGGTATTAAAATGACTCAAAAGAAAACTCTGCATAAGGGTCTATGTTAAAACGTGTGTGGTTACACCTCGGATGTGTTTTTGTTCTTTCATGAAGCGAGTGGAACTTTTAGAAAGACAACATACTAACAGCATAATGTGTGAATAACTGCCAGGAGTCGGTTACAAACCAGGTCATGAATACTAGTCAGTGGAAGTCAACACACGCAAATAAAAGGCAGTCCTTATAAACAGGCCAGATAAAAATAATATAGATAAACTTGTGGGGCTTGGTGTAAAGTGCCGCCGGTTAAGCACAACATACAATTCTGCAAATACGAGGCCAAGTCAAAAAGTTCTCAGATGAGCGCTGTGTCACTGGGGATAAAACTGGGATCTACCAGTTTGACCCAGAGAGCAAAGTGCATCCAAAAGGAGCAGCTGGACCATTGAAATTCAAGGCAGAGAAGTCTGTTAAATAAACAAATACATAAAATAAACTTTTTATTACATTTATCAGACAAATTTTGGACTTTCCTTCTTATTTAACACATTCAACATATATAATCCAGCTATTTTGAACACATCTGTATCACTCATCTGATGTGTTTTTTTAAATTAAATTATGCATTTTAAAC
Source organism: Apogon hyalosoma (assembly GCA_037367295.1). NCBI lineage: Eukaryota > Metazoa > Chordata > Actinopteri > Kurtiformes > Apogonidae > Apogon > Apogon hyalosoma. Next base: position 10,191,973 of record JAPQRP010000003.1, read on the forward strand.
ATTTCCCTGTGGTCTACATAAACTGTAAATGCTCTCCTTGGGTCTGAATTCTTCATTTATTCAACTCCACAGGTCCATCTTCAACCCTGTTTCTGACTGACACCAGAAAGATGGGTTTGAGCACTGGCCCTTTAAATGCAAATCAGCCACTTCAGGCCCCGCCCCCTCCAGGTTTTTGGCTGTGCTGCTCTGTCCCATTCAACTAACAACTGAACATTTTAGGTAATCAGCTCGAAGTTTGGACATACACTGCTCACAATAAGTTAGGGATATGGTTATTTACATGAGTGTTTTTCCTATTTGGTCTGAATTTTAAAGGAGACATATCATCCAAAATCCACTTTTTTTAGCCCTCAAATACATGTCTTTGTGTACTTTGAGTGTTTAGGAGTGCAGAAAGTTTAAATTTATTCTCTCCTGGTGCTGCATATATATCTTTATATTCTTATTGGGTCATATTTTTCAGTCTGTTTAGTTTTCTCTATTCGCTATTATGTTTTCTTGTCTATTACGTCACAGTATTTG
>JAPQRP010000003.1:10238672-10251220 GCA_037367295.1 Apogon hyalosoma
ACACAAAATGACAACATAAACATTACTTGTGGGCTGACACTTAGCTTTTCAAATGTGAATATTCTGGCTGGACTACTGCTGTCAGTGAAATGAACATGATTCCTTAATGTCTGGTGACGTTCAGGGTCATTTTATGATTACTTGGAAGAGAATTCTTACATACATATTGGGGTGGGCGATATGGTAAAAAAAAAAAATCTCGATTAATTTTTAAAATTTCCCGATAACAATAATCTGACGATATCCTTTAAAACGGGATTTTCTTTCTTCCTCTTCTTTTTTTTTTGTTTTAGAAAAAATGCTGTAAAACTCTGCTTGCTTACCAGTACATCTATGGATAAACAAGGCATTTCAGAACAACAGCTATTGTTTGTCTTGTGTGTCTTCTCCAAAACATTGGTCGAGGGGGGGGGGTAAATGTACGTGGGGTAGGGGCAGTAGTTCTATAGGTGGGTGTGTGGTCCATAACTAATGTAACTAACGCTGGGGTGAAGCAAAAGTGAAACCTACATGCTTTCAACGTCTGACTCCGGCTTCTGCTCCTTTATTATACAGCGGATCTTACAGCACATTTTCACAACTTCTAACCTGTATCCACTGGACCCCCTCCACTAGCATGTAACATTATTTTGACCGACATCAGTCAAAACCGAACCATTTCCAGGCTAGTGATATGGACCCACATCTCACTGTGAAATCATCCTCTCAGACGCAGACTCCTGCAGATTTCCTCCACGTGAGACAATGTTGTGTTTTGATTCCGCCGAGTTGCCGCGAGACTGAATCCTGTCCGCTGATTGGCTTCTGAGGCACGGCCAATGAGGACTTTCATGCACCTCTCCATTACCGTCCGTTTGTTTTCTTTTCGAGACAGTATGAATACTCGATAATGTCAAATTGCTCATCGTTAAATCGACATATTTGATATTATCGTAGGCGATATATATCGCCCACCCCTACATACATCTCCTTTAAACTAAATCATACATTCAGAATAATCACCACAGACACGTCAGGGGCTAAAGGGTTAAACGTGGAGGACGGGGGGAACCATCCATCACTGCTATTTTATTTGACAAATAAAAGATAAAGTCAAACAGGAAGTTAAACAGGAATGTTGCCTTCAGGAACACTTCTAGACAGATGGATCTGTGGAAGGTGGAGACAGTACACATTGCTTCTGGCAAAAACATGTGGATGTTTTCTTAGTAGATTTCAGCAGGATAAAGTTTTGCAGTTAGACTCGACTGCCATCGTCTTTACTCACATTTCCACCCTCCTCCAGCACTTTTCAAATGACCATCAGCCTCTCTGATTTCCCGATCCATGGCGCCTTCGATTCACCATCTTTGATCTTGCTGCTAATCCTGCGGGTTTAGGTGAGTTCCCAGGGACTGAGGCTTATGCACACTCTGCAGGCTAAGCACTGACAGCTTTTTGAGAATCTCCCCTTGGATACCTCACGGATGATTAAAAAAAAGTGCACACAGAGGGCTCACGGACCTGTTCGTGTAAATCATCCCACCCAATCCCACTTGGGCTTCATCTGCGATCATTTACATATTCAAATCAACCGCAGGATTAACTCGAGCTTTATGTTGCAAACTCACTAGAGCGTATGTATTATGCATCTGTCGTGCACGTGTCTGAATTTCCCTGAAATATTAGAACTGTTGCACTGGTGGCAGCTTTCAGTGTCTTGAAGCACAAAGGGCGAAGAAAACCCACCCTGTTTACTTTCTGCTCATAAAAATCCTTTGGTTCCACTTTGTACCTCCCCCTCTATCTTGGTTCCTCCTGCTGCCTTCATGTATTCATTCATCATCAGAATTATTATTCATTACACTGCCAGGGTCTCTGTGTGCAAATGACTTGCATGCACACAACCAATCGCACTATTTAGGTGAAACACAAGAGAACGATAAGAAACCAGGGGAATCTGATCCTCCATACCCAGGTCTGTCTGGACTAATGCTCCAGGATGTTGCTGTCTGTCATGACTCTGTCTCATGTGTTGTTGTTGTTGTCGGTGTGTGCACCACTCTCCGATGTTAATCTTCTACTTCAGCGGACATCTTAAGATGTTTGGAGTGAGACAGATTGCTGCTATCGGGGCTTGATTTCAGCTGGATAGGTGAAATGGGATATGAACCGCCGCCGCCGCCACAGGCAGGTTTGACTGACAGTTAAACAATGTTTTATCTGTGGGTGGGAAGTGGCGGCTGTCCCCCACTCACCTGTACCACTTAATTATTCTGAGGGACCGACACAGATGCAGCCTGAGGACATGAGGTGTCCTCTGGTATCATCAGTACTTTATGTGTAGGACGCCTGAACAGTCTTTCTCAAATGGGGGTACGTGTACCCCCAGGGGTTACTTGAAATTTTTGGGGAAAAATACATTAAATAAGTCATCATGTACAGAATACAAAATAAATATTGAATCAATGCTGACATATAAAACACAATAAATGCATTCATATAATAAAACTGACACTGCTGACCTTATTTCTTTCAATATTTTTATTTTTCATATTATTATCATCAGTCTTCTTCTTTAAGCTTTGGTAACATTTTAAGAACATTTCTATTTTATATTGTTATGTGTCACTGTTTGCCTGTTTGTTAACCTGTCCTGTTTTCCAGAGCTCTCTGTTGATGGACGGTTAGCTGATTGATTGTGCACACCTGCATCAGGTTGCAGGTTGGGCCTATATAAGAGGTTCATTCCCTGCTGCTCATTCTTCCTCAGCTCACTGGCATCAGATCACAGCTTTGTGCTGTTTGTTTTTTTTTTTTGTCCTCATTGTTTTCTTTTTCCATGAATAAATAACCTTTTTTTGCATTCAATCTGGTGTCGTGTTACTCATTGTGTTGTGACTCTGAGCCGGTTGTAACATAATGGGGGCTTGTCCACCTGAGGTAGGTTTGGGTAGTTTATTTTTGTATCCTTAGACCGTTATTCACTTTTTTTTTTTTCAGTCACTAGGTTCATGTACTTGTCACCACATGAGGTAAGGATTTTTTTCATACGAACTCACTTGGTTAAGTCAGCTGGTGGGTGTTGGTGTTACCCTCACCACTTTGTTGTTTTTGAGTGGTAACCCTGGGGTGGCCCCTGGCGTGCCCAGGAAAGCTGACGAAGACAGGTTTTAGTAAAACAGAGTAAAAGTCAAAGGTAGAGAGGAAACCAGGTAAGCTCTAGAGGAGGTTAACTAGGAATGCTTTTTTTTCTTTTTTTTTGATTTAGTGGTGTCATGTTCTGGCCTAGACTTTCACTCATACCACGAGTTGTGAATTAGATGAATTTATTTCATGCGCAGTCGGTTATTAAATGCTAGGCTGTAGTTGTGTTCCTCTGGAACAGTTGTAACCCTGGTGCTCATGCTTTTTGTGAGTGGTGTGTTTTTGTAGTTGCATGGTTTGTGGGACTACATTTTGTGTGTTCTACTCTCTTCTTGTGGGGAGGGGTAGAGTTTAGTGCTTGAGTTGTGTTGACTCACGCAGGGGTGGCAGTAGTCATACTAGTTCCATACTGTGTGCAGGGAATAGTTGTGGAGTTCTAACCCGAGTGTGTTTATTTTTCTTTTTTTTAATAAGTTTTGATTGCTTACTTCTGGCTTTGTGTAAGTCTATAATGATATTAACTGCGCTTTGTTTCATAATGCTGGTTCTGTGTGAAAGTGTTATGTGGAGTTGTGCTGGTTTGTTTCCAGTTTGAAGTTGTTAATTGCATTTTGTGTTATGGCACTTATCTGTGTGGTAGTGTTACATTGCATTGTTTTGGTCTCAGGCTTTGTGGTTAATAAAATTCCTTTTAGGTTCCCCAGTGCTAGTTTTACCTTAGCAGACTCATTCTTAGTTTCCATTTCACTATGGATGTTGATCTGAAGAACTTTTGTGAAGATCCTACAAGAGAACAGCTGTTTCAGTGTACTAGAGCACAGCTAATATCTATTGCAAAGCATTATCACATTGCAGCTGCATCAACTTCTCTTAAAGAAGAACTTGGATGAAGAATAATCACAACGCTAGTGGAGCAAGGAGTGAGTCTGAGGATTCAGACTTCAGTCAATCTGTTCAGGGATCTGACAATAAGACAGATGTACTGTTGCCCACACAGGATGCTCATGCTGTGTGCTTGCGTGAATTGGACTTGCAGTTAAAAATTCAACAATTAGAGCTTGAGGCAAAAGCTAGAGAAGAGGACAGGAACTTTGAAATGGAGAGGTTACGTTTGGTACATAAAGAGAAAATGAGGGAATTAGAGCTGAAGTCAGCTGATTTGCAGTCGATAGGTACCGGTTCTCCTCCTCCTCGGTTTGATGTTGGTTGTAATATAAGTTTGGTTCCTCCTTTCTCAGAGCAAGAAGTGGAAAAATACTTGCCCCATTTTGAGCGTGTAGCCACTACATTTGGCTGGCCTGAAAATGTCTGGGCCCTCCTGCTGCAGTGTGTTTTAACGGGTAAAGCACACGAAGTTTATTCTTCGTTAACGCTCACCCAAAGTGCTGACTATCACGTTGTTAAAGCAGCCATTTTGCGGGTCTACGAGCTGGTCCCAGAAGCTTACAGGCAGTGTTCCACAGGGTGTTGAAAGGCTGAGAAGCAGACGTTTGTTGAATTTGTCAGAGAAAAAGAGAACTTGTTTAATAGGTGGCGCAAAGTTGAAACTAAATAGCTTTGTAACTTGATATTCTTAGAGGAATTTAAAAATTGTGTTCCTGAGGCAGTTGCAACTTATGAGTGAGCAGCGAGTGTCCACGGTTGGGGCTGCTGCTGTGCTCGCCGATGAGGATGTCATGGCTCATGGGATGAATTTTACGGATAAATCTCATGAGACTAGGAACCATGTTTCACCTTCTTTTCCTCACTTTAAAGCTGATGGTAATTGTCCTGGGTCTTCAGGTTCTGTTGCAACAGCTGCTAGATCTAGCACAGGAGAATGTGAGAGGGTCTGTTTTTTTCTGTAAAAAGCCTGGTCATATCATGGCTGATTGTCATGCTCTCAGTAGGAAGCAGAAAGCTCCTAAGCCAGTGGCCTCATTAGCTTCAGTACCATGTCTGTCCAGTAGGGAGAATGAAGTCAATCAGTTCACTAAAGACAGGCCTATTGTGGTGAAATATCCCATTGAGCCCACTGAGGACGGGCCTGACCTCTGTGCACCTTTTCGTATGGAGGTTTAATAGCCACCTCTGATTCAGAGACGTTTGTCCCAGTTTGTATTTTGAGATACAGCAGCTGCTCAGTCTTTGTTGGTGGAGGGGGTTCTGCCCCTCTCTGAAGAGACTTTTACAGGTAAATATGCTTTAGTGCTGGGTTGTGGAATGACATGGCTTAAAACCCTATTACATGTTGTGCACTTGCAGTCTGGCTTGGTTACAGGCCCTGTGGCAGAAGCTATTCGCCCTGAGCTTCCTGTAGAGGGGGTGGATATGATCTGGCTGGTGGGGAGGTGTTTCCTGCACCCATTGTTGTGAATGACCCAGGTGGATCTCAGTCTGTTGCCATTCAAAGTGATCAGTTATCTCAGATGCCAACAGTATTCCCTGCTTGTGTTGTAACTCGTGCTCAGTCACGTAAGGTTGAGGATGTGGTTGACGTTTCAGAAGTTTTCGTGGCACCTCAGGAAGAAGTCGTAGAGCCTGTTTGTGGGTCCCTGTGCAGCTACGCAGGCTATAACCTCTACGGTAGCAGAGCCTGTTGAAGTTTCATTGTCCAGTCACATTGTCAGCTGTGCCCGAGTCTCCATTAACAGTTGACAGGGAACGGCTGATTTTAGCTCAGAAGGTTGACCCTTCCTTAACAAAGTGTATTGCAACTGTGTTGCCTAAAGATGAAACTGGTGCTTCTCAAGTGGCTTATTACTGGGAGGATGGTATCCTCATGCACAAGTGGGCTCCTCAACTGAAGACGACAGCGGGCTCGATACTGTACATCAGGTGGTTGTCCCTGTTGGTTACCGTGCACAGATACTGAGTTTGGCTCATGATGATGTTTTGTCTGGCCATCTAGGGATCAGTAAAAAATAATATTGCATACTGAAGTATTTTTTCTGGCCTGGCTTAGAAACTGATGTTGCAAAGTATTGCCACTCATGTCACATATGTCAGTTAATTGGGAAGCCTAATCAAGTGGTTCCACAGGCTCCACTTCACCCTATACTGGTTATGGGGAGCCATTTGAGAGACTTCTCATTGATTGTGTTGGTCCCTTGCCCAAGTCAAAATCTGGCCACCAGTTTCTCCTGACTTTAATGTGTGCTGCAACTTGATACCCTGAGGCCATTCCACTGCATTCCCTCAAAGCCAAGGTGGTAGTGAAAGAATTAAGTTCTGTACCACTTTTGGTTTGCCAAAGGTCATTCAAACAGACCAGGGTACCAATTTTATGTCTACAGTGTTTGCTCAGGTGCTAGAGATGTTGGCTGTGAAACATCAGGTCTCTAGTGCTTATCATCCAGAGAGCCAGGGGGCACTAGAGCGCTTCACACCCTTAAGACCATGTTGCGTGCTTATTGTCTTGAAACTGGTGGGGAATGGGATGCAGGAATTCCATTCCTGCTTTTTGCAATTCATGAGACCATGAGTCCCTGGGTTTCAGCCCTGCAGAATTAGTACCTGGCCCCACAGTTCGTGGACCCCTGAAGTTGTTGCATGAGCAGTTGACTGGTAATTCCAGTCCTTCTCAAAACGTGCTGGACTTTGTCAGCTCTTTCAGAGTGTCTTCACTACACCTTTGCATTAGCAAAAGAGGCATTGTCTAGTTCACAATCTAAAATGAAGGCTCACTTTGGTAAGAATGCTGTTGAATGCACATTTAACCCTGGAGATTCTGTAGTTTTTCTTCCTGTTCTTGGTTCAGTGTTCCAGGTCAAGTTCACAGGTCCCTATGTGACTGACAAGAAACTGAGTGAAACAGATTATGTTGTCTGTACACCTGATAGGTGTCGCAAATTGCGTGTATGCCCTGTGAACATGCTGAAGCCCTATGTTTCCAGGACTAGTGACCCAGCTCTTTTTCCTTCAGCCAAGGATCTACCTGTAGCTCTAACAGTGGCGTTGCCTGCGTAGTATCCTCAGGATGATGAGTTGGAGATGAAAGATGCTCCTGCTCAGTTGAATTCTCAAGTGTTGGGTGATTTGGACTCATCTGTGTCATCTTTCTGGGACAGCTAAGAGTGACATCATTGAGTTGATTGAAAATCATCACCCACTCTTTTCTGATGTACCAAACCACTGTAATACAACATGATACTGATGTTGGTGACTGTCCTATTGAACAGCATGCCTATCGTATGAAACCCACAAAAGGAGGCTGCATATTTACAGAAGCATGGCCTAGCCATTCCTAGTTCCAGTGCCTGGAGCTCTCCATGCTTGTTGGTGCCAAAATCTGATGGGATACCACACTTTTTAACAGATTTTTGAAAAGTCAATGCTGCTACAAAGCCTGATTCTTTTCCTCTTCCCCGTGTGGATGACTGCATAGATTGAGTTGGAGGTGCTCATTATGTCACAAAAACTAGATTTACTAAAGGGTTACTGGCTCGTGCCTTTAACAACACATGCTTCTGAGATTTCTGCTTTTGTAACCCCAGACGGTTTCATGCAGTATACAGTAATGACCTTTGGCATGTGCAACGCTCCTGCCACCTTCCAGTGGCTTATGCAGCACATGCTGTCTGGTGTGGCACACTGCCAAGTATACCTTGACGATATGGTAGTTTATTCAGCTGACTGGCAGACCCATGTGGAAACTTAATCAACTGTTTCAGTGTTTGCAAGATGCTTCACTCACTTTGAACCTTGCAAAATGTGAGTTTGCCAAAGCCAGCATAACCTACCTTGGTAAGAAGGTTGGTCAGGTGCAGCCTGTTGATGCAAAAATAATCGCTATTTCTGAGTTTCCTGTTCCTACCACCAGGTGTCACTTTCTAGGTTCAGCTGGTTACTATACAGGTTGTTGCCGCAACTTCGCTTCTATTGCATTTCCCTTGACTGACCTAAGTCCTCCAAGGGACTTGGTTTGGGATGCCAAGTGTGAGCTGGCTTTTCAGACCATTAAAGCTATTCTAAGTTCATCCCCAGTGTTGCTGGCTCCCAACTTAAATGTGCCCTTTAAGCTGGAGGTCAAGGTAAGTGGTGCTGGTGCTGTACTTCTGCAGGAGGATTCTTCTGGTATTGATTGTCCCGTATGCTGCTTCTTCAAGAAATTCTCTGCAGCTCAATGCAAGTATAACACCATGGAAAAAGACCTTAGCCATGCTCTGGGCCCTCCAGCATTTTGAGGCTTATGTTGGCTCTACCCTGCAGTCAGTGCTGGTCTTTACTGATCATATCCCCCTTGTTTTTTTTAAATCGCATGTATAACAGTAATCAAAGGCCCATGTGATGGGCTCTTATGGCCCAGAATTTTAATGTTGAAATCCGGCATAAAATGGGGTGTGGTAATATTGTGGCTGATGCCCTTTCACATGTCTTAGGATGTTGATGGCATGGCTATCAACTTAAGGGAAGGGGTGTTGTGTCCCTGTTTGTTAACCTGTCCTGTTTTCCAGAGCTCTCTGTTGATGGACGGTTAACTGATTGCACACACCTGCATCAGGTTGTGGGTTGGGCCTATATAAGAGGCTCATTCCCTGCTGCTCACTCGTCCTCAGCTCACTGGCACCAGATCACAGCTTTTTGCTGTTGTTTTTTTTTTTTCATTAATAAATAACTTTTTTGCATTTAATCTGGTGTCGTGTTACTCATTGTGTTGTGACTCTGAGCCAGTCGTAACAATATTATTCAAGCTGAGTTTATTTGAATAATTGAAGCTATAGTGTGGAACTTCCACATGTCTGTAAATGTCTTTTTCACCAAAGCTACTACTAGAGATGACACAATACTGACTAAGCCGATCAGCTCCTCTAAAATCTTGTGGTATTTTTCAATATATATCATTTTTGCTTTGAGTGTCGACTGGTGACATTCCTGCACTGGCGCACAGGAAATGACACATTTTACCTCACAATAAGAAGGGAGGGGGAACAAGAGGCAGAGCGCAAGTAGAAAGGGAAAGGAAGTTAAGCAACATGGAGGAGAAACCAAAGAAGAGGCCGAGACACAGTTCAGAAGTGGATCCTACCACAAAGAAAAAGCCTGGACGTTCGGCTGAAGGAGTATTAGCGAAGAAGGAAAGTGACCGACGGAGAAGGCAAACAAGGATTTGTACTGGCTTGGCTTTTCCTCAGTGGAGAGCCCTGAAGGAAGAAACTGGGCTGAGGGCAGACACAGATGTTGACCTGCTGCCATTGGATCAGTTAGTGACTGGGTTTATAATTGTATTATGAGTTGCAAGTGTTGCCGTTCCATGTACTGGACCTAATAATTTATTTTCTTGGAAATAGTGCTATGAACATAATGTAATGTTAGCAGCCTGGTGTTAGCCACATTGTGTAGCCAGTGTTAGTCTGTGTACTATGGTGAGCAGTACAAGGTGTGTAGTGTGAGTGTGGAGAGCTGCCGTCTTTGAGTTTGGTGTTTCACCGTAATCCTGCTTACAAAAAATAGATCACCAACAGCATAACATCCATTATCTACACCTGGGTATACGTCACATGGAAGCGTGACTTTATGGTTGTAATAACGCTGAATTCCACTGGGGGGCGACAGAAGTTCGGCACTATAGCTTTAAGTCATTATTTTTTGTTGATGAAAAGTTCATTTTTTTATTAATTCTTTTTTGTTTTTAATCTTATCAGTGAAAAAGGACACTTTTCAGTTTATATTTTGCACATACCATTTACTTATAAAGATTTGTTACTTTGAATATATTAAAGTTAACCCTTTGGCTGCCCCATTTTTTTTCTGATCATCCTTCATTTTTGGCCTTCTTAATTCAAATAGCTTTTGTATAAACCTGTTAGGATATAGAGGTATACTATGAATTAGAATGTATAGCATATGCAGAAAAAGTATATGTTGAAGGTGATTTTGTTAATCTAATTTGCATATTATGACATAATCAGTTGGCAGCCATCTTGAATTGCAAAATATACACAGTAAATAAAATTTTGAGGTGGAATCGCGATTAGGCACAGAGGCACACTGCGCTGCGCCATTCCATTCCCTATCTGACTCACTGTCAGACTCACCGCTACTACTATCCTCACTACTATGAACAAAGCTCTCTAACCGGGGAGATTCTTCCTCAGAATCTGAATCTGCCATAACCATTCACACAACTTCGACGGAGTACATTTTTGGGCCATTTCAGGTGCTTGTGTAACAGTAATCGGAGAGAAAATGCAAGACCAAACTACCGCGACGTCTCTATCAATACTGCTGCGTGCAACGTATGGTGTTCAGTGAGACTTCCTGAAATATTTTCAGCAGTGAAGTAGGCAAAACTTGGGCTAGAACCACACATATCTGTCATCTAGGGGTAAGGAGGATCATGGATATTTTGAGTCATATGAAGTATAACAGCGAAATCTAAAAGACAACATACTCCGTCGCCGAAATGCAACGAGGGCAGTGAAGGGGTTAAATATTTTATAATTAATTAAATATTTTGATGCTTCTGTTACAGGAATATTTAACCTTTATTCCGGAACGACGTCTGTGTAAATGAAACGGTGGGATCAGTTGGTCTCACCTCTCATTCCGCAACCAAGGGGTGATGCTTTGACGTATGTGAGACCCCCATGCAGGGGGGGTTTAAAAATGTGTGGACTGTGTACAGTAAACAAACGTATCAACGCGACCAGAAAGATGTTGAACTGGGGAGACGCTGAGATCCGTGAGCTGTTGTCACTTTGGGCGGAGGACTCTATTCATGCTAACGTGTGGAACAGTGAAAGACTCTGGAGAGGTTAGCAACACCGCTATGTTTGGAGTATTTCCAACACGCAAGTCATTCATCACACTATACGCTGCGTCACCACCCCTTTGATTCCAAAACACAGGTCCACTGTGTAAAAGTCCAGCCGGTCTCACCTCTGTCCCTCCTTTGGCTGTGGAAATCGGTCAACGGTGGAAAAAAGGCGGAATCACCATCTCACTTTTTTCCAGGATCTCTGTGTAAAAGTGGCTGAAGATCTGAAAATAAAAACAGACTCCTTTGGCACAGGAACAAATTTTGCCTCATTCTTTCAGTCAGAGATGCTGAAATGAGAGTTGGAGGTACTTGGTAAAAAAAAAATATATTTCAGGGGGTACTCCACTGCGCTAGAGGATCTGTGACAGAATACACGGCTATTTATCAGCAGTGTATCACTGGTTTGTCTCGTACAATAATTATGGTGATCAGCAAAAAATGACAGTTTTCTGTAAATCATTTCTGGAGTTTTTGTTGCTATAATGTTATGAATAAATGATAATAAAAAAATATTTCATTCTAGGTTTTACAGTTGATTCACATTCTTAGAGGATAGTTTGTAGATGCAAATGTTCGTAATGTAATTTTACTTTGTTCTCTTTAATTATTTTACTGGTCCGGCCCCCTTCAGATCATATTGGGCTGAATGTTCCCCCTGAACTAACATGAGTTCGACACCCCTCATGTACATCATCTCATTGTTACAGTAGTTTCTCTTTAATTCCCAGATAGTGTGAAGCTGCATCTGTTTGTCAAACTTTACTCTTGAATTTAAATGCTTCTTCTGTCCTTTTATGCTTTCCTTCATGACGCCGTAACTCAGAACAGTGTTAATAAATGTAGACTTTTGATCACACACAGGTAAACACCTATAATGTAAGAGCACTAGAGTATCCCTGGTACATGTTTCCAGTGTTCTATATATCTGTAACCCACCTTACACACCGCAGCGTTAGTGAAATAGTAATAAGTTATCGCTGTGCTGGGACCTGCCGTAAAACCTCTTTGAGTACCGTGGAAAATCCGAGTGTCCAGCCTCTGGTTGGACGGGAAGCGTTGGCTGTTAAACCCAGCATTTAACGAGGCTCCGCGGTCCCTTAACTTTAAGTACTTTGGTTTTCCAGCCGTGTCACTGTCAGCACTGAGTAAACGAATTACAGCACCACTGAAACGCCATAGTAGATGTTGAAATCGGTGGTCGGAGGTACGTAATAGATGCTTATATTTGGACTGTTTAGACCAACTGGAAGAACAGAGGGAAACTATCACCAGCAGACCATAATAATACTGCATTCAAGATGTTAGATGTTTTGTTACGCATTATTCAACAGGAATGACATTTGTGGTTTTTGATGCATTCGATTCATATTAGATTAAGTAAACTAACAGTAAACTAATATAAATAATAATAGTTTTATTATTATTATTATTATTATATTGTAGCAATAGTTATACAGTACGTTAACCCATAAAGACCCACAAAGCCGCTGGTGACCAAAATCATCTACTGATCTACAATGTTTAATATTGATCCTTTAATCCTGTCAACACATGTAAATAATTGGTGTAAAATGCAGTTTATCATCTTTTCATAGTCATCAAATATGACCCATTTGGATGTTCAGAGGCTCCGTAGTTACCATGGAAACACCGTCATCTTCTACAACAGTGGTTCTCAACT
>JAPQRP010000003.1:10346143-10359878 GCA_037367295.1 Apogon hyalosoma
CAGCACTTATGTTGTAATGCTCTAAAAGAGATGTTCCTTTCACCTTACATGTGTTTCTCTTGTACTTTTATATTTGGATGCTTCTATGAAACTGGGTTCATTTTACTATCTGGTATTTTTCCAGCTTTTCGGAGCAATAATAAAAGATAAGTTTAGACATAGTTCTCCCCAGGATGTACCTAATGATGACCGACAAGAGATAAATGCAAAGAAATTGTTACTCTTGCTCTGAGCCATCCCATAATTAATGAATTTTTAATAAAATATTGGGGCCAAAAATAGGACCAACATTGGAACGTGAAAATCTACCCAGGTGTCAGTGCATTTGATCTGGAACACATGGCTGTAAATGGTCTTATATAGTGCTATAAATAAAAACACTGTGTTAAATTTGAGGATCCTCATGGTTTTTCTAATCCAGACATGTGGGTTTTTCATGAATCTCAGTCTCATTTCAGGTTTTGTCTGTAACCCATCGTGTCCACTCACGTTACATGCAGAACCTGCCCATTAAAATACATATAAATCGCTAATGGTTTTGCAACAGTGGTCATTTTTGTGAAACACTCTGCCTTGCATAATTAGTTTGATTCCCAAAATGCACCTGTGAGGGAATGAAAAGATATTAAAAAAAAAAAAACAGTAGGACATAATTTTCGTGTCCTCTTGACCATGTTACATACAGATTTTTGTATTAAATATAATGTAAAATAATATAAAAATGTGTTTTATCTGAAAAATAGTTTGTCTTTCATCTCAGTAAATATTTATTTTTCAAATAGACCCAAAGTGCTTCCAAACTTGCTTCATAACATTAGTCTACATCTGGTTTGACTTTTTAGCCCCATGTCCTGTTTTTAGGACCAGTTTCATAGAAGAACCCATATACTTCTTAGATTTATGTATTTATTTTTGCCACTTAAGGGTAAGGAACCAAATATGGTAACATCACACACCTTGATTTTCTACATAACAATAAAAAAATTGAGAAATTTCACAAAAGTAATAAAGTCTTGTTATGTTCTCCAATAACACACTAAGGTTGAAATGTTGAATTTCAGAGTATTTCTTTGAGGGAACTATAAAGAGTTAAGATTAATCACAAGACTTTTAGAAACCATAGAAATGTCCATTTAATCAAGATGTCATCCTACGTTTATACACACAGAACACCTAAAAGACAAATGATAATCAGAGCCATTATTAACATTGATTATTCATTGAAATACAGTGTAAATGGGAGCTTACCACCAGTAGAAACCAAAGTATCCAAAGGGAATCCGCTAACGTCATATCTTCTTCTCACAGGAAAATCTCTAGGGAGACAGAGAGAGAAAGGAGTAAATCCATAAACTAGTCTTCTACCGTGAAAGTGACTGACTGAACAAACATGGCTGTTTCACATCAGGATTACATTCTCTCAGGAGGCAAGACAAACTGCTGTCATTAATCTGAAATGCAAAACACTGCAGCAGAAACACCGCAGTTTGAGACACGTCAAACTTTCCCTCAGTACGAGTGTGTCTGCGATGTAGAAAAGGGCATCCATCAATATGTGAAACAGTAGTATGAAAGAGTAATGTTATTTAGTCAAAGAAAAAGGATGAGGCCCAAACACAGTGGGACAAAAATAGTGGATGGTTATTAATCATCTTGTTCGGAGCTTCCGCTGCTGCAGGAGAACATGTGACCTTAACCCATACAGACCCAAACATCCACTGGCAAACAAAACCATCTACTGACCCAAACGGTTTAATACCTGTTGATCCACTAATCCTATCAATACATGGAAATAACTTGTGTTAAATACAGTTTGTCATCCATTCATAGTCATCAGATATGACCCATTTGGATGTTCAGAGGCTCCGTAGTTACTATGGAAACACCATCATCTTCTACAACACTGACTCACCAGTAAAACCCATGGAATTTAATAAATGACAGTGGATGGAGACACTTGTTTTAGCACTCAGTTATTGATATCTTTGCTGAAAAGGTCACTTTTCCTTCAGTTTTCTCTGTTTTTCATATAATAACCTTTGAATTTACTCTGAGGTTTTAGGAACATCTACATGGTCAGTGAATTAAATATTGGAAAATACATGATTTTCACTGAAAAAATGCAGCCGTGGCCTAGATGGCTGCAGAGTCAGCTGGAGTTAGCTTGTGACCGAAGGGTCGCCGGTTCGACTCCCTGGATTGGTGGAGAGTTGTTGGCTGATGTGCCCTTGAGCAATGCACTCAACCCTCCCCATTTGCTCCCTGGGCACACACTGCTCCCAGCATGCAGTGTGTGTGTGTGTGTGTGTGTGTGTGTGTGTGTGTATGTGTGATGCATGATCTAGTGATGGTTTAAAGGCAGAAGACAAATTTCAATGTGTGGTGCATGTTTACGTGTGTGACTACTACTAACAAAAAAATATTCTATTCTATTCTATTCAAATACAGATGATTGTATTATAATAAATGGTGATAAATCACTTAAGAAAGGTTGAATTTACAGAAAAATTCATCTTCTTTTTGCATTCAGTATTTTATATCTTTTTTTCTTCAGTTTTCTTTCTATTGATCTAATAACTTTTAAATTAACTGAGTTTTCATGAGCCTCTAAATTAAGTATAGGAAATTAAATATAGGAAAATACATGATTTACAGTGAAAAATGCAAAATACAGGAAATAATATTACAATGAATTATGATTAATCATTTAACATTTCATTTGGAAACTGCCATAAAAGTAGCCCTGGCTCTTTATGGGTTATAATTCACTCGTAGCCTCTTTGTTTTTTCTCGCTCCGTCCCTTTTGGAAACCCATCGCTCTGCCGTCTGGACAGTTAGAGCGACCTACTGGATGTTCTCCACACCCCACAGTTGCCCGGGGGGTAGGTGGTTCAGCAGATAGTCAGACATGAGTGAGTTCTCTAAAAGGTTAGCAGGATTGATAGTATTTGTTTTGGCTTTCGGGAGCACACTGATGGTACTCTACTTAGCATTAGCATGACAAATAAACCTGGAAGTGCATCTGTTCAGGATTTAAGACTAGGACTGCTGATCCCTGTTCACTGATCCTCACATTCCTCATTCATGACAAATGGTGGATCCGGTCATTTGAATATTGTAAATTGTTTTGGGCAGTGATAACCAAAACCTTCCATCACAGAGTAAATAATTGTATTGTATATTTTATATTGTAATGTTGTATCATATCACAGTTGATAAATTGGAAAATGGCTTAACCTCTTGAGACCTATTAATGTATTTTTGTCCTCTGTAGAGAATGAGTTTCACAGCTTTATTACAAAAAAAAGAAAAAAAAAGCTGTCCACTACAAAGGACATTCCACAAAAATATTTTAAATTTCATCTGAATATATTATTGCATTATACTGTTACCAGTCAGGACAAGTATTTAATGTAAAAAAGGCTTTCCTGGGTAAAATGACACCATACTTCATCCTCTGGTTATTATCATTTTATTTTTATTTTAACCCATAAAGACCCAGTGTTACTTTTGTGGCAGTTCCCAGATTAATTATTCTCACTATTTAACCTTTCTTAAGAGATTTATCACCATTTATTATAATATTATCATCTATATTTTGCATTTTTCACTGTAAATCATGTATTTTCCTATGTTTAATTTCCTGTATATTTTATTTTTAGATATTCATGAAAACTCATAGTTAATTTAAAGGTTATATCAAAACAGAAAAAAAAAAACGGAATAAAAAGTGAGTTTTGCAGCAAAGATGTCATTAACTGAATATAAACCATACGTGCACGTCTCCATCTACTGTCATTTATCAAACTATACAGGTTTTACTGGTGAATCAATGTTGTAGAAGATGACGTAAAATATATCAATTACTGAATGCAAAAACAAGATGATTTTTTTTCTGTAAATTTAACCTTTCTTAAGTGATTTATCACCAATTATTATAATATTTTCCTCTGTATTTGGCATTTTTTCTGTGGAAATCATGTATTTTCCAATATTCAATTCACTGACCATGTAGATGTTCATAAAACCTCAAAGCAAATTCTAAGGTTATTATATGAAAAACAGAGAAAACTGAAGGAAAAGTGACCTTTTCAGCAAAGATATCAATAACTGAATGCAAAAACAAGTGTCTCCATCTACTGTCATTAATCCAAGTCCATGGGTTTTACTGGGGAGTCAATGTTATAGAAGATGACAGTGTTTCCATGGTAACTACACTGCCTCTGAACGTCCAAATGGGTCACATCTGATGACCATAAAAAAAAAATTAATAACTGCATTTTACCTGAAATATTTTAATGTGCTGATAGTATTAGTGGATCTGAAGTTATTAAACACTTTATATCAGTAGATGATTTTGCTTAACAGAGGCTTAACAGGGTCTATGAGGGTTAAAGGTTAAGTTGCTGTATCTGCTTTTATCTGCTTTTATTTGGTTGCTTTTATTTATATGTACGTGTTATAGTGGCCATAATAAACTCATAAATGCAATTTGTGAAAACACTATATAACATTTATAACCTAATGTAGTGGAACATGGATGAACATGCCATTCCTCACCAGAGCAACAAAGGAAAAAGGATAGTTTTTATTATGCACATTATTTATTTATGGATGTTTGTGTATTTTTATACAGACTATTTTATCCTAGGGTTTTGTCTGTTGTGTATCAACGATGTAATGTAAAGACCCAAACATCCACCAGCGACCTAATGATTTACCAATATAAAATGTTACATAACTGTTGATCCACTAATCCTATTAATCTATGTAAATAATTGGTGTAAAATACAGTTTGTCATCTTTTCATGGTCATCAGCTATGACCCATTTGGACGTTCAGAGGCTCCGTAGTGAACGTGGAAACACCGTCATCTTCTACAACATTGATTCACCAGTAAAACCCATGGAGCTGGATCAATGACAGTGGATGGACGCACTTGATTTATGTTTAATTAATGATAGATTTTACAGAAAAAGATACATTTTCTTCATTTTTGTCTGTTTTAGATATTATGACAATCAACTTTAATCTGAGCTTTTATGAACATCTACATGATCTGTGAATTAAATATGAGCAAATACCTGATGTTCATTGAAAAAATGCAAAACACAGAAGATAATATTACAATAAATTATGATAAATAACTTAAGAAAGATTAAATAAGTGAGAAAAATTCATTTGGGTACTGCCACAAAAGTAGCTCTGGGTCTTTATGGGTTAAATGACAAATAAAGAAATCTGAATCTAACCCAATAACTGTCTGAAACCATCTCTCCAATGACTACACTTGTCTTTAATTATAAAGCTGCACATCTCCAATCCAATCCCAAAGTCTGCCACGAGCAATGAGCTAAAAGCTTAGTTAAGGACACAGCAAATAAAATGCTCCAACGTTCTGCTTGTAGAGGAAGTCAGGTTGGGACAGAAGACAAACACATGAAAGGAAAAGTCAGGGGTAACAAACAAAAGGCAGAGGAGAGGAAGTATGGATCCACAAATGGCCTGAAGGAAAAGACGATCTATAAAAGCAATCATCACGAGAGAGCGGAGGATTCACACCAGTCAATCATCTGAAAACCACTCCTGCAAGTGCAAGTGGAATATTCTCAAAAAGAGGACATTTCTACCAGACTCCTGACATGACTTAAAGGGTGCTGGCGACAGAAACAGAATTAACTCTCCTCAGCCTGGCTGTGCTTACATTCCTCCTCTAGCCTCCTCTTCCTCTGGCATCTACTTCTCCCTCTTTTTTATCTCTACTTTCCTGCCGGTCCTTTCCTCTAACTCATTTCAGGATTTTTTGAGGGAGTTTTTCCCTTATCTGTGCCGAGGGTCTTATACCGTATTGATTTCGTATTGAGTTTCTTGGGGCAAATTTCTGATCCATGATGTTGGCGTTCACTGGAGAGTTAGTTCTGTTCCTTTAGTTAGTGGGTGAAGTCAAGGGAAGGTTAACATTTGGTCAAAAACATGTCATTACAATAAGCTACAACAAACTTACATTTCTGGGTAGGTAATTACTTATATTTTCAGGAAAATGTATTTTGAAATGAGAAAAAATTTGTGAAAAAAATTGTGTGAATGTTTGTAAAGTAAGTTTTGTGCTGCTATTCTGGGTTCATTTAATAAACTCTCATAAAAATAAACTAAATTTATTCCAAATACATTGATATTTGACTATTATATTATTCATGTCATATTCTAAACACACAATGTTTAATATTAATAAATGCATATATCTATGCAAAACACATTTGATTATAATGTTAATATTATTTGTATGTTGTAAATATTGTAAATAAAAGTATATGATATTGATAATTAAAATTTTAAAAAATGTTTAATTTGATTTTTACTTTCGTTGTCCATCCGTGATGCTGCCATTTTTTAAAACTCTTACTATTTAGGTATGATAAAATATTTTTTTCCTCTAACCATTTATTAGGTTGTAAAACAGAGGGTTTAAGGTATACACCGGATACATTTTAGGATGAAAATGTCAGAGGAACTTCACTTTGGAGAACTTTGTAATTCTTGCAAAAATTAGACATTAATTTTTTTGTCCATCCGTGACGCAGTAGTTTTTGATATTTTTCATTTAAAAATATTTAAAACTGAATTTTGCCCTTTGAATATGTTTAAGATGGCATTTAGACCTTTACAGTTATGTGTAATATTTGTCTTACACTTGTCTGGTTCAAAAGTTATGAATCAAAAAGTAGTGGGTGTACGTCTGTGACGCCCATGACCTCACCCTAATACACTTTAAACTGTGTGTGGTTTAAAATGTGATGACTAATGAATGAACAGTTGTTTAATGTGTAAAATCACTCCTATTGCAGAAACACACATATCATTAGCCTCATAGTATAATTGCCAATAAGTCACACACAAATGGACAAAAGTATTGGAATACGTTGAATTCAGGTGTCATTTATTATCTGGGTGCTTCTATGAAACTGGTCCTAAAAACAGGACATGGGGCTAAAAATTCAGACCAGATGTAGACTAATGTTATGAAGCAAGTTTGGAAGCACTTTGGGTCTATTTCAAAAATAAATGCTCACTGAGATAAAAGACAAACTATTTTTCAGATAAAACACATTTTTATATTATTCTTATGTTATTTTTATACAAAAATCCACATGTAACACAATAAAAAGTGCACGAAAATACATGTTTCTATTTTTTTCAAATATAATAATAATAATGGATTTGATTAATATAACGCTTTTCTATTAACTCATACTCAAAGTGCGTACAGTGGCTCACACATTCTCACTTTGGTGGTGGTAAACTACATACTAAACCACATCTGTATCCACAGCTGCCCTGGGGCTGCCAGTTCACCTGCCCTCCGACCACCACCGAACATTCATACGCATACATACACCAGTGTGAGTAGCAGCACTGGAGGAAAGGAGGGTGAGGCGTCTTACTAAAGGACAGCACATGACTGGGACAGAGCGGGATTGGAACCGCCAACCCTTCAGTTATTAGATGACCCACTCTACCTCCTGAGCCACGGCCACCCTTTTTATTCTCTCACAGGTACATTTTGAGAATCGAACTAATTATGCAAGGCAGAGTGTTTCACAAAAATGGCCGCTGTTGCAAAATCACTCACGATTTATATGCGTTTAACCGGGCAGGTTCTGCATGTAACGCAAGTGGACATGATGGGTTTACATACAAAACCTGGAATGAGACTGAGATTCATGGAAAACCCACATGTCTGGATTAGAAAAACCACTAGGATCCACAAATTTAACACAGTGTCTTTATTTATAGTGGTATATAAGACTATTTACAACCATGTTTTCAGATCAAATGCACTGACACCCAGGTAGATTTTCATGTCCCAATTTTGGTCCTATTTTTGGCCTCAATATTTTATCAAAAATTCATTAATTTTGGGATGGCTCAGAGCAAGAGTATAATTTTTTTGCATTTATCAGAGGTCATCATTAGGTACATCCTGGGGGGGAAATATGGCAAAATTTCTCTTTTATTATTGGGTCTAAAAAGCTGGAAAAGTACCAGGTACCAAAATGAACCAAGTTTCATAGAAGCACCCATATTGATTATTAATACTGATGTTTATATCTCATATTAGCATGAACAGGACATCTTACAGCTGTAGCCATGATGTGTTCCAATATCTATGTCCATGTAGTTTCTAAACATCAATATTTTCTTAAAGTTTAATTGGAGATTTTTCTTCCAAAGTGAGATGTGAGGAAAGTAGATGGTTAGTTGTCATAGAAAATTATTATTTAGTCAGAGCATGAAAAATATTTCAGAAATTTAGAGGTAGAACATTTAAAATCATAGACATGGATATTAAAAAAAAAAAAAAAAGTTGGAGAAATTAAATAAAAACCATCTCTGAGGCATTTTGGAAGCAAAGATGACAATTTAAACCAAAAAAACCAATACAATGATATTTATGACAATGTAAAACTATATTCTGACATTTGTCATTATTGTTTTGTATCCCAGACCCTGTTAGAAAAGAAACACCTGAATTCAACGTGTCCACATACTTTTGTCCATTTGTGTATGAGTTAGGCAATTACGCTACGAGGCTAATGATATGGTTATTTTTACATGACTGACACCAGAAACTAGTATGGAATTGTATTTTTGTGTCAACTGTTTTAACCCTTTAACCCCTGACATGTCTGTGGTGAGTGTTTGAATGTCTGATTTATTTCAAATATTCCTAAAAATTCAAGTTTGCTCAATAAGACAAATTTCAAAACATGCATAACAAATAGACCTTGTTCTTTCCATAGACTGAGCATGCTCAGTGCACCCCCTGCCGCCTGTGTAATGGGGGCAAAATCCAGAGCAGTGAGTGAGACGACTCACTATGAAAATGGACAGTTTGGGCTTTTTTCCCTTTTTTTTTTTACTCAGTTTTTGTTGCTGTTGTTTTCTGTGTTGTGATTTTCCTTTATTTCTGTTTTGTTTTTGGTTTTTTTCTTGTTCATTTACAGAGTTTTGACCGTGTAACTGCATTTTAGAGTTCAGTCAGGTACCAAAAAGCAACTGAACTGATTTAGATAAAAAAAAGAGCTCCAAAACTAAAACTACTGGACCAAAATTCAGTGTGTTCCAGTTCACAGTTCATGTTCAACATCCTAAATCTCTTATTGATGTACGTTCTGAGTGCCTTATTTAGTAAAAACTGTAAAACTTCAGTTCCTCTCTGTCTTTTTCTGTTATTCCACCCTGTTTTGACCTAAAACACACAGTAAAACAAAACCACTGAAGAAAAGGAACACAAGCACAAACTCACAGCGGCAAAGTGAAAATTCCAAGCAGCCTGTTTTATTGACATAATGTCTGAGGTGTTAAAGGCTTCAACAGCAATAATCAGGGTGTTTCAACATCAGAACACACTCTTAGTCCATTAGCGCTTTCATATCTTAGTGTCTCTGCTGCACATGCTACAGTTTCCTCATGCTGGAACTAAAACCTCGTGGCTACATTTGACCCACAGTGGGTGAAGGTGGGTGTTCTTTCCACAGCCCTTTTCTGTCTTACCCATTAGCTCCGCATACATATAAACAGAGACCCCAGGGCATCTGTGGGCTGTTAGGTTCAATATTTGCTGTTAGTGAAGCATGTGAAAATCATTAAAGACACACAACCTGGTCTCAGAAGACAAAGGGAAGGCACTCGAACAGAGAGAGCAGGTGTACAGTAAATCAGAGCCTCTCAAGTAATGTTGGTCTAAATATTTAATTACTATTCAGGTTATAAACCCTTGAGTAAATGCAGACTCTATTTTGTATGGAGCACTGCAAGCTAGTGTTGTATAGACCACTTATACTGAGGCCAGAGTGTTTTGATGTATGATTATTAAAGCGAGGATGATTCCTTTGGCAATAATATAGATATTTTTCCCCTTTGTTTTTAACCAGTTAAACCCTGGGCTATTTGTCTGTAGTCGGATTCACTTCAATGTGAAATATTATTTGAACTGAAATATTGAAGCATGTTGGATAAAGTGTTGTTTTAGTAGTTAAGGTTTTACAATAGGATTCATTTGTTTAGTTTGTTTTAGTTCAACAAGGTTAGTGGTGAGTTCTTTGTGACCAGATTTATGTTTTTACCCTGTTTTAGTTTAAATAGTTAGTCAGTGGGTTATGATTGTGAATATTGTTAAGATAGAAACCATCTGTCTGCATAAGATTTAATTCTCTTCTGTTCCTCCTTTAGATACACGTCTATACACACACACATTCACACACATAGTGTTGTCAGACATAGGCGATAAGAAGTAAACTCACTGTTGGCGTGAGTTTATTTAGAGTTGAGGCCCCACATCTGTTTGATCTAGTTCGATAAAGCTGAGACCAACCCATTTGTAAGGGTGAGCCCGCCCATAGGGGAATAAATGTGGAATTCATGTGACGTTCTGGACTCATTGTGTCGAGTCCTCTGCGCACAGTCCATCTTATTTGTGATCAGAATAAACTTTGTCAACTTTGAGACCGAGCTGAATCCAGACTCATCCCTGGAGCTGCCGACAAAAGAACACGATTACAAATGTAACACAACGACATCAGAAGATTCATTCACATAAAACCAAGTTATGATCAGAAAACAGCAAATGTAAGACAACATTCGTAATAATTGCTCCACAATGCAACCATTATTTCATCCAGTGAGTTTCAGTGGTAGAGACATAATACTTGTACTGCTGGATCTGCTTAGTGTTAGCTTAGCGTTGAAAAGTTTGTTTCTTGAAATTACACGCGGTGGTCTCCGGCTGTTAGATTGTTCTCAATGAATACCCATTTAAAGGACTCACATTCTGCTAAACCCACTTTTATTAGTCTTTGGTTCATTTATTTGTGTATTTGGACCCTAATAGTTCATACAGTTTGAATTTGAACCCTCCAGGTGCTGCAAAGATATCTTTGTATTCATTCTGGCAAAAATCGAGTGGATTTCTACAACCTGTTTTAATTCCTGCTTAATTTGTTGGGTCTATAACTAGTGACGTCTCGACATTTGCACATATAAGGTCAAGACTTCCAACGAGCATTTCTCATAATTGTTTGTCAGCAGCAGCGGTTGTAGTAAAAAATGGAAAATATGTTGAAACTTCGAGCCGATTACCTAAAATGTTCAGTTGTTGGTTGAACAGGACAGAGCAGCACAGTCAACAACCTGGAGGAGGCGGGGCCTAAAGTGGCTCATTTGCATTTAAAGGGCCAGCGCTCAAAATGACCTTTCTGGTGTCATTAGTCAGAAATAGGGTTGAAGATGGACCTGTGGAGTTGAATGAATGAAGAATTCAGACCCAAACAGAGCATTTACAGTTTATGTAAAAAAACAGGGAGATGTTTTAAAATGCATAATTCTATTTAAAAAACCAAAATATCACTCCTTTAAGCGCTTTTAAGTAGTCTAAGTTGTGTTCTGTTCAGAGGTGTCAAGTAACAAAGTACAAATACCTCATTACCTTATTTAAGTAGAAATTTTGATTATCGATACTTTACTGAAGTAATTGTTTTTCAGCCGACTTTTTATTTCTACTCTACATTTTCATGCAATTATTTGTACTTTCTACTCCTTACGTTTTAAAAATAGCCTCATTACTCCGATTTCAGTTTGGCCTGTTTTCATTCCTGCTTGTCATCATTTAAAAAAAAACAAAAAACTGCCCATATAAATCGCTCCACCCGGATAGAGTGAATTTAATTGTGGTTGGATGAGAAGTATAAACATATACCATTCTGACACCCTGTGGTTTGTATGTGATCCATCGCATCTGACTTTTTGCA
Source organism: Apogon hyalosoma (assembly GCA_037367295.1). Lineage (NCBI taxonomy): Eukaryota > Metazoa > Chordata > Actinopteri > Kurtiformes > Apogonidae > Apogon > Apogon hyalosoma. The sequence continues at coordinate 10,357,952 of JAPQRP010000003.1, forward strand.
CAATTCCAATACTTATTTTCAACTAGTCATCATATCTTCAGATCCATGAACTCGTGTTAATGCTCAGTAGTGCACATATATGGTTCTTTAATACATTTGCATTGGACTCAAATGTGTTCATTTTCAATGTTCTTGTATGTGGCTCAAACAGGTAGACTAGTGCATCAACATTCACATTTTAATATAACATTATAGTCATTCTAGCCTTTAGAAAAATGTTTTGGGGTGGGTAGTGCACTCTAGGCCCCTGTGGCACCACCTAAGCTTTTGTCCTAATGTCATTGTTCCCCTTAAATTTACTTTTATACTTTAAAAGTAACTTAACTCTAACTTTCTAACTTTAACTCTTGTTGAACTTGAGCCCCGGAATGCACTTTTAATTGACACTTTACTGCTGTGCACTTAAGAAATAATAATTTTAGGCATTTATGGGGTGGGGTGGGGGTGGGGGGTTGTTTTTTAGCAGTATTTTATAATTTTTCTCAGTATTTTAGATTATTTACTAAATGAGCTGACAATAGGGACCTGAGTACAATGTTTCATTTCTGTGTATTTTATATCCTGAATCTCTTACGTAGTTTTAAAACCAATACTTTTACTCTTTTACTTGAGTAAAAAGCTTGAGTTGATACTTCAACATCTACAGAAGTCTTTTTAAACCCTAGTATCTATACTTCTGAGGAATGAATGTGAATACTTCTGACACCTCTGGTTCTGTTGTACAAATACTGGTTTCACTGATCTTTTAACTGACGTTCTTCTGGTTACGCTGATGTACAGAATAGGTATACAACTACAAGTGTCACATAGCGTTACCATGGTAACACAGACAGAACAGAACTGGGCTTAAGAGGCTGCAATAACGTTATGTACTCACGACTTTCATTGTACAAAATATTTCTGCCCACACTACCAAGCAAAAACAGTTACAAAGGGTTACAAATGCTCAGATGATAAACTAAACCATGACACTGGACGGAGCAGACGCAGAGGATTTAGTTTATAATGAGGATGAGCAACAGTGACAGCTTATGTTATAAACTTCAGTTACTGTGGAACTGTGGAGTAAACGTCTGATCTGATCTTTCTCTGAAATGCATCCGTGCTGACCTCGATCTATCTCCTGGAGGTCATGCACTGGTAGATGCATCTATGTTTGATGCTTCTAGTGCGTGTTCCTGCATTTCACGGTTCATACCATGAGTTTATGACAAACAAAAACCTTCAACCTTGAATCTTCATTACACAAAACAGAGGCACACCTGTCCACAGGGATGCACACAAGCCTAGAGACCTGCTAACGAAGCTGTTTACATGTGGAAGAGAGGGCGAAACAGCAAGAAGCACATCCACATCCACATCCGCATCCGACGTGGCCTTTACTGCAGTAACTAGGGTTTGATGAATATACAACAGCTCACAGTAAACCCTCCCCCATCATATCAGCACCAACATCATGGGCAACCATATTGTAAATTAGTAAACAATATTCATGTATGTACAGAATAAGTAATATAAATAGCATTCTCTTTAATATTTCCTGTTTCCTGAATGCTCTGCCTGTCTTTCTGCACTTTGTTGTGTTTTACCGCTGTAAACACTAGACGTACAGATCAATAAAGTCATATCTTATGGAATAGAATAGAATCTTTATTTTGTCAGTAGTAGTTTGTCACACACGTAAACATGCACCACACTCTGAAATTTGTCTGCTGCCTTTAACCCATCAGTAGCTCATGCATCACACAACCAACAACTCTTCACCAGTCCAGGGAATTGAACTGGTGAGCCTTCGGTCACAAGCCAACTTTCCAGCCGGCTACACTATGGCTGCCCCCCGTTATCTTCTTTTATCTTATCTTATCTTATCTTATCTTATCTTATCTTATCTTACCTTATTCATAGTTAAAAGTCTTTGCTGCTTGTC